>OY992876.1:161597109-161627109 GCA_963921405.1 Cepaea hortensis | reverse complement strand
TTATCCGCAATCTCGTATACTCTCGTAAGTAACGTTACGACGGTGAGAATCAGCAGTGGTTCGAATCGCGTCGTTAACTTACGGGGTATGTGAGCCTGTCGCTAAGAAAGCAATGGCAAACTACTGAGCGTAATCTTGCCAAGAAATCAACAATCAGCTGAAAGATGCTGATGTTGACAGCGATGTCATGTAAAGGATATGCGAAAAAAAATTAATAGCTGGCAGCGCGTTGGAGTAACGTTTAGGACTCTACGTCGACAAATAGCATGGACGCATTGGGACAAGGGGTCGATGCCAGCTCTCGTTGTTCGTAACGGGAGCGAAAGATTGGTCACCTTTACCTCAATATACACTAAACATGTTGCATGTCTAGGCAATTATATGTTCAGCAGTTTGCCATTGCTTTCTGAACGAGAAGCCAACAGTAAAACCCAACTGACCAGTGTGTGAAATGAACTTACTACCCCGCCGTCAGCGCACGGGAAGTTTAAGCGCAAGCGTCTGAAACCGCTCGGTTCTGCTGACGTCTCAAGCCTATACAAATGGGACGGTCCTAACACTTCACTTATCCGTAGCTGGTTCTTGCTGCGGGACTTTAATACAACAATAATGGAGGAATCATAAACAGTGTCTTGTCTCGGTTGACAGATCAGGCAATAATAGAGGAATCATAAACAGTATCTTGTCTTGTGTTACTATTCTTTGCTCCCTCGTATGGGCCCCGGCAACACACGGGCGGCAATGGCAAACTACTGAAAGTAAATTTGCCAAGCCATCAACAACAGCAAAAAATGCTGATGTTGACTGCAAACGCCCTGTAAAGGATATGCAAGTAACTTTTTAAAAACTAATTCGGTCTATGATGCGGTCAGTATCAGGCCTTTACTTCCCAAAACATCTCCTGGTACCCAGTTTAGATTTTAATTTTTCACATTGATGTGGATTCGAACACATTCTCCCAGGGCTGGGGAGCGAGTATTTATGCTGCCGTGGCTACCATCTGCACATAATGCTACAATACATACAGGGCCTGGTGTATATACAGAATGTCGAGGCAAACCAAGTGCCGCTATCAGCATGGCAACTGGAAAGTACTGCAACAATTATGATTCCAATGGTGGAGCAATAAGGAGGAGTGGAAGAAGATGGTAGGAAAAGACGATGGAGGAGGAGGAGGAGGAGGAGAAGTAGTTGTAGCAATAGTAGTAGTAGTAGTAGCAGCAGCAGCAGCAGCAGCAGCAGCAGCAGCAGCAGTAGTAGCAGTAGTAGTAGTAGTAGTAGTAGTAGTAGTAGTAGTAGTAGTAGTAGTAGTAGTAGTAGTAGTAGTAGTAGTAGTAGTAGTAGTAGTAGTAGTAGTAGTAGTAGTGGTAGTAGTAGTAGTAGTAGTATAAGGGGCGTTCATTTTAAATCCGTTCGTGTCGCACCGCGCGTAATTGCGTACGTTGAACATGATCATGTCATAGTCATGTGATAAGTACTGACCAATGAATAAAAGAACATGTGCTTATCGTCCCATGATGCATAAGTTCTGTTTCTGACCGTTGAGAAAATGGCCCTGTTGATCCAAAATCCGCCCAAAGAAGCTCAAACAGCGGTGATTAAGCTTCTTTCATTTGAAGGATGTCGACAAGTGGACATTCATCGAAGAATGCAGGCAGCGTAAGGTAACAAATGTGTGTCGAAGACAACAGTGACAGACTGGGCACGAATGTTTCGAAAAGGACGTCAGTTCACGACAGATCTTCGGCGGCCGGGTCAAGCGCATATTGTTGCAACATAAAAAAAACCATCGCCAAAATTGATGCAGCAGTACAGATAAACCGTTGCCGAAGCATACGTTCGCTAGCGAAAGAATGTCATGTGTCAATTGAGACAATTCAAAAGGTCGTTCGTAAGAATTTGCGATATCGGAAGGTCGTGTTCACAGTGGGCACCACGGATGTTGACCGACACCAAAAAGAGGAACGCATGGGATGGTGTTTGAACCACTTGCTGCATTACAGAGTGGAGGGTGATGCATTTCTCTTCCGCATAGTGGCAGGCGATGAATTATGGTGTCACCACTTCGAGCCGAGCAGCAAAAGAACGAACGAACGAACGAACGAACTAACAAAACTTTATTTTAAAAGGGCAACAAATTGGGGACGCAGGCTCGTCTTACATTCGGCCCTTTCAATCACTCATCTTTCATTCATCAAATGTGCATGTTACATTAACATAGGGGAAAACAACATTGTCAAATGGATTTTGTAAGCATAAACAATGCATATTACGCATGATACATTCGCATGAGAAAAAAAAAAAAAAACATTATCAAATGAAAGTTGTAAACATAAACATAAGCAGTGCATATTGCAATGTTGTGAGACACATCCCCCATCTACCCTCATATCCCGCAGCCACCAACACATCCCCCACCCACCAAACCTCTCCCACCCCACCCCACTGATCCCCCACCCACACACATTTCCCCACCCACACACACATCCTCACACACCAAGAAGAAGAAGAAGAAGAAGAAGAAGAAGAAGAAGAAGAAGAAGAAGAAGAAGAAGAAGAAGAAGAAGAAGAAGAAGAAGAAGAAGAAGAAGAAGAAGAAGAAGAAGAGAGAGAGAGAGAGAGAGAGAGAGAGAGAGAGAGAGAGAGAGAGAGAGAGAGAGAGAGAGAGAGAGAGAGAGAGAGAGAGAGAGAGAGAGCATGCAATGCAGGCATGCTAGATCACCAACAAGCCAACAAATTCAAGTTACAGGTTTCCGCTGGTAAGGTTATGCTCAGCGCAATATTTTTTTGTGGGACTAAGAAGGGATATTGTTGGCCGACTTTAAAGAACCTGGTGTAAACATCAACTCTACTCACTACTTGCAAACACTAGACAAGCTGCAAAAAGCCATCAAGAATAAACGACCCGGCGTGCTTTCTATCGGTGTGATTTTGTTGCACGATAATGCTTGTCCGCATGTCGCAAAGATTGTGCAGGAAGCATTAGCATTGAAGAAGTGTGAAACTCTGCAACATCCATCTTAGGCCTGATTTGTCACCATGTGATGTTCATTTGTTCGGACCTCTAAAAAAAGCTCTCAGGGGGCAACTATTTCACACATGCAGACGTAATAAAAGCGGTGAACACTTGGTTCAGTGAGCAACCACAATCTTTTTTGCTGACTGCATTCGCCGCCTACCTAAGCAATGGGATGTTTGCCTGAATGCCTACGGTGACTTCTTCTGAACTACCCATGGTGCATAATTCATTCAAAATGAATGCTTTGTTTCATTCTACGACACCTGTTAGTGTTTATTTCATGCTTTTGCAATAAAGCCATTGGAACGGGTTTCAAATGAACGCCCCTAATACTAGTAGTAGTAGTAGTAGTAGTAGTAGTAGTAGTAATAGTAGTAGTAGTAGTAGTAGTAGTAGTAGTAGTAGTAGTAGTAGTAGTAGTAGTAGTAGTAGTAGTAGTAGTAGCAGCAGCAGCAGCAGCAGCAGTAGTAGTAGTACAGGAAGAAGAAGAAGAAGAAGAAGAAGAAGAAGAAGAAGAAGAAGAAGAAGAAGAAGAAGAAGAAGAAGAAGAAGAAGAAGAAGAAGAAGAAGAAGAAAGCTGTGCCAATAGAGCTATTTAAACGTGCATGAATTTCCTATTCCACCAATTTAATTAGAACAAACTCAAGTGGCTTATTTTCACATAGAAACAACAGTATCAAGTAAAAACATCATCATCAGATACAACAACATCTTCATCAGATAAAACAACATTATCATGCAACAACATCGGCATCCCACCTGACACGTCTCCACAGAAGGCACCCCCTTTCGGAGCCGATCTGCCACAGGTTTAGGGATCATCTGGTACAAAAGGGCATCTGTCCTCTGCATCTCCTGGTCGAGTTTTATCATACTCTGCTCCAACAATCTACTTTTTTCTTGCTCCTGTAGACGTGACAGAATAGATTTTATTACAAAACGCTATTATTCAAGAAAGACTTGGAACTCAGTCTAACTCTCTTACATCAATCTATTTTCGTCTTGTTCCTGTAGATGTGATAGAATAGATTTTATGTGACAAAACACTATTATTGTAGAAAGGCTGTCAGGTAGCTGCCCCATATAAATGAAGGAAACATTCTAGCCTTTTAAATCGCAAAATAATAGTGCATTTTAGTTACGTCTCCAGCCAGTTTGTCTCCTGTTTATCAGGCTCTTAAGTGAATAAAAAATAAATCACAAATCATAAATCACGTTTATCAAACTGAAAACAGGCTAAGTGTGTTCCGGAAGTTTAAGAGCTAGGGCAGACTTATCATTTCAGTCACACTGACTGCTTTCTATTTGGGTTAGACAAATAACGGCTGTAGGAGGATCGGACAATATGGGATGAGAACATCTCCTGCGAGATATAGAGAGGGCGAGAGAGAAAGAGAGAGAGAGAGAGAGAGAGAGAGAGAGAGAGAGAGAGAGAGAGAGAGAGAGGGAGCGAGAACGAACGATCGAACGAACAAACCTTATTTTCAAAGGGTTAAGAATTGGGCACGCAGCCCGTCTAAACATCTATCACATCTCCCTTCTATCACTCTCTTTCATACATTATTTCACTAACACATCATTCAAGGCTAACTGAAAACAGCAAAAATATAAAAGATATGCTTTATAAAGGCATGGGGAAAATGCAAAAATCAATACTTCACGGCTCAGTAATATTAAAATTATTAAATAATCGTGTAGCACTTGTTACTAGCTATGTGGAATATACTGGTCTACCAAAAGGGGACTGGCTGTTATACTAGGGCTTTATTATTATTATTATTTCTATTATTAAGGGCCGGCTCCATGGCCGAGAGGTTAGCAGCTTTCTCCGCTAACCCCGAATACTCTCGTCACATGACGCGACGAGAATTAGCAAAAGTGACTTATGAGAGTATGGAGCCGGTCGCTCAGAAAGTCGTGGCGTGCTGATGAGCGTAATCTAGCCTAGGAATCAACATACAGCTGAAAGATGCTGGTGTTGACCGCAATATCCTGAAACAGGATGGAAACGCGGGGGAAAAAAAAAAATTATTAAGGGGGAAGGTAATCCGTACCGAGATAGTGTTCAAATAACTTGCAATTATATGTATAGGGATTGGTGATGTCTTTGATTTATTGTGGAAGATTGTTCCACAGCTGAGGTGCAGAGTACGTTATGCTTGTTTTGTATAAGTCAATCCTAGGCTTTACTGTGTTTAGCATTATATTTAAACAATGGCCAAAGGTAATTTGGAGCATTCCGATGTAGGATTTTGTGAATTAGTTGGCCTTATTGAAAAGTAGGCGTTTGCGGAGTTGTAGTAACTGAAGGCGTTTATGCAGGCTAGGATTGTCAGATACATGTTTGCTATAAATTAAACTCATGGCCCGTTTCTGGAGCGAGTAAAGTCGCTAGGTGCTTGAATTGGAACAACCGTCCCAGATTGTTGAGCAGTAGTCAAAATGTGTCTGTATGTGAGAAGTATAGAATATTTTCCTTGGCCCTCATCAAGGAAATTTTTAATTTTGGCGAGTTGGTAGACTTTTTCCGCTGTTTGTTTAACGAGCGCTTGAACGTGGGGATTAAAGGTTAGGTTTCTATCATTGATGAGGCCTAATGTTTTGTGGTAAATTTCACTTTCTACTTTCATGTCATCGATATGAAGTTGAAGTGATCTGTGTGAATTTAGAGGCTGAAGTATTTGTCTGGTTGTTAATAACATTGATTTTGTTTTAGTGATGTTAATTTGCATACGGTTCGCATAGCTCCAACTAACTACATTATTTAATTCTTGTTGCAAAGACGACTCCAGCAAATTACAGCTTTCATCGTTTGTATACAACGAGAGGGAGAGACAGGGAGAGAGAAAAAGCAAACACAGACACATACATAATACTTTACAACGAACACAAACGCGGTTAACAGATGTAACTGTTGTTGGAGAGATGGAGTAAGGAATCCCAAGATAGATATTAACAATAATATTAAATTAACGTAAAGAAAACATATAAAAAATAATCTAAACCACAACACAACGAGTTCAACATTTCGATCATAGTGATCTTCTTCAGGAACGTCTCTATATAGCAGGATCAAAAGAGATGATTGTTTTGTGGATTGGCTGCATGTAGTATAAGTAGCAAGTGGATGTTGTGGGGATGTGGTTTTGTAGAAGAATGATGAGAACACCTAGACAACAAAGATATAATTTTCTGTCAATACATCTTCATTGCTGTCCACAATGTTCTTGTCATTTTTCAACGAAACCACACCCCCGCAACATCCACTTGCTACTTATACTACATGCAGCTAATCTACAAAACAATAATCTCTTTTGATCCTGCCAAGCGACAAGAGTCTGGAGAAAGTTCTCGCAACCGGTAAGATCCAGGGTGTTGAAGATGAAGGTCGACAGAGACGGGGGAAAAAAACGGAGACGTTGAAAGAGTGACACGGAAAACTATCAGCAAGGGACCTTACCAATAACACAAGAGGACAGAGGTTTGTGGAGGAATATGATCAGTCGACATGATACATGATGATTATGATCGTATCAGATTATTCCAGAACCTACTCAGGTTAGATAGAGAGGTAGATGAACTGAGCAACTCTTCTTCACTTTAATCCAATTCATCGTGCTAGTCATTCTTCATCCAACTTTATCTATTAAAAAAAAAAAAAAACACCGCAGGGGATCCTCCTCCTGGAACGTAAAGCAATCTTTACCCACATTGTCAAAGAACATTTCGAGCCAAAATAGGCCTTACCAGCCATCTTAGAACTCACGGCTCCAAACTTTCAAGCCCGCTGGATGAAATGAAAGGTCATCATCGTTCTTGAAGGACAAACGCCAGTCCATAACCTCTCCTACGCACACACGCGCTTGTAGTTGTAGGGTTTTCTGAACTCTCTATGTACCAAGCCACTACAGCTCTGATGTATGCGCCTACCAACTTCCGGTTTAGCATTAGATTAGAGACTTTGTGTCTGCGAGTGTGTGTTTTTGTGAGTGTTCCTGTGTGTGTTTGAGTGCGTGTTCGTGTGTGTGTGTGCGTGTTCGTGTGTTCATGTGTGTGTGTGTTTGTGTGTGTGTGAGCGTGATCGTCTTCATATGTGTGTGTGTGTGTTTGCGTGCGCGCGTGTGTGTGTACGTGTGCATGTTCGTGTGTGTGCGTGCTTGTATGTGTGCGTGTTCATGTGAGTGTGCGTGTTCGTGTGTGTGCATGTGCGTGCGTGTGTGTTAATGTGTGCGTGTGTGTATATGTGTGCGTACGTGTGTGCATGTATGTGTGCGTGCGTGTTCGTGTGTGTGTGTGTGTGTGCATGCCTGCATGTGAGTGCGTGTGTGCGAATGTGTGCGTGTGTGTATATGTGTGCGTACGTGTGTGCATGTATGTGTGCGTGTGTATGTATGTATGCTTGTGTGTGTATGTTTGCTTGTGTGTGTGTATGTATCCTTGTATGTATATGTATACTTGTGTGTGTGTAATGTTGATTTTCTAGGCAATTGTACTATTAGTAGTCTGCCATGGATTTCAGAACGCGAAATGTATTAAAAGTCCAACTTAATATCAGTGTTCGGGATTGAATCGCCTACGCCGTCATGAGTCTAATACAATAAAATACTCAAAACCCGCGCAGAAAGCATTAGCAAGCTAGGCAGTGTTCTAGCCCATGCCGAATCATGATCTGGTGTTGTCTGAGCACGCCCCTACAGTACTCGTCCTGCACATCGCCTTGGTGTGTTTAATTTAAAAAGGGGGGGGGGGGGAGGAGAGATCTTCAATAGTCTCCGTACCTGGTCGGGAGGTCAGTCTTTTCGTCAACCTCACTACCTTAGAGGCATACCCTTGTCAGGACTCAAACAACCCCTCTCTCTATATATATATATATATATATATATCTCGCGCTATCATTCACACTCTTATCTCCCTCTTCCTCTACCCCTCCTCCTCTCTTACTGTAAAACGAAAGAAGCATTCAGCAGACTGTTCTCACGTTGGTGGATGTCTTTCTTAATCTCTCCTCTCTCTCTCCCTCTCTTTCCCTTCTCTCTCCCTCTTGTCCTCTCTTTTCCACTCTCTCTGACTGTAAGAACTAAGAGAATTCATAAGACCGTTC
Source organism: Cepaea hortensis (assembly GCA_963921405.1). Lineage (NCBI taxonomy): Eukaryota > Metazoa > Mollusca > Gastropoda > Stylommatophora > Helicidae > Cepaea > Cepaea hortensis. Next base: position 161,618,989 of record OY992876.1, on the reverse strand, counting down.
CACATAACGGTGACTATCTCATACTGTCAGGACATTGAAGAACTCAGGTATTTATTCCAACAATGGTGTCTGTTTGTTACTGTGGGAGCAACGGAGAAGAGTTAAAACTCAGTCTTCCACACAACTCACAACCACCCACACCCTTCCAAACGTCTTGAGCATAACTCTGTTTGCTATATTGATCCGGCAGGACATTCCCAGGCCATCTCTATAGGATGACAACCCCTTTGTTTGTTTATCGCGCTATGGTACACCCCACAAGTGTCAACATCTTCTAGAAGACCCAGGGCTGGGCTGCTTCACCTTCACCTACCTGGTCTAGAGCCAACTTCAGCTCTGCCGACTGCTGGGTGCCTGCCAGGACTAGGTCCCTGCTGGAGTCGTGCATGCTGAGGTCGTTGATGTACAGGCCGATCTTGAACATGTCGTCCAGCGAACTCATTCTGTGAACACAGGGAAGAGATACGTGGTTCACCTGCAATTATAACTACCAGGGTAAGTTCATAAGTAAGTCACAAATGGCTGTATTAAAATAACTAAAGATGATAACAACTTGAAACCAGTTTATTTTTATTGATACACTGTCCCTTTATTTCTCAACATAATTTCCTCCAACATTGGTGCACTTATCCCATCGTTTTATCAGTCCTCCCAAACCGGCTGCATAGAACTGAGTGCTCTGTTTTCTAATCCACGTTTTAACTTCACATTCAACTTCAGCGTCATTCGCGAAATGTCTCCCGCCAAGGTGGGTTTCCTGTTTATATTGACAAATGTTTGTCCCGTAAAGCGGTGCATAGCTGGGAAGAAAAAGTTACGAGAATGAGTCAATAAGTAAGTCACACAGTTCTGTGGGATGATAGGTCAATGAAAACAAAGCACGCAGTTCTATGCTGCCGATTTGGGAGGACTGATAAAACGATTGGATAAGTGCATCAATGTTGGCGGAAATTATGTTGAGAAATAAAGGGACAGTATATCTATAAAAATAAACTGGTTTCAAGTTGTTATCATCTTTAGTTATTTTTCTACAGCCATTTGTGACTTACTTATTAACTTACCCTCGTATTTACATTGCATCTATTAGTATAACTATTTACATTGCATCTATTAGTATGACCATTTACATTGCATCTATTAGTATAACTATTTACATTGCATCTATTAGTATAACTATTTACATTGCATCTATTAGTATGACCATTTACATTGCATCTATTAGTATAACTATTTACATTGCATCTATTAGTATGACAATTTACATTGCATCTATTAGTATGACAATTTACATTGCATCTATTAGTATAACTATTTACATTGCATCTATTAGTATGACCATTTGCATTGCATCTATTAGTATGACCATTTGCATTGCATATACTATTATATATAACTATTTACATTGCATCTATTAGTATAACTATTTACATTGCATCTATTAGTATAACCAATTACATTGCATCTATTAGTATAACTATTTACATTGCATCTATTAGTATAACCAATTACATTGCATCTATTAGTATAACCATTTATATTGCATCTATTAGTATAACTATTTACATTGCATCTATTAGTATGACCATTTATATTGCATCTATTAGTATAACTATTTACATTGCATCTATTAGTATGACCATTTGCATTGCATCTATTAGTATAACTATTTACATTGCATCTATTAGTATAACCATTTGCATTGCATCTATTAGTATAACTATTTACATTGCATCTATTAGTATAACCATTTATATTGCATCTATTAGTATAACTATTTACATTGCATCTATTAGTATGACCATTTGCATTGCATCTATTAGTATAACTATTTACATTGCATCTATTAGTATAACCATTTATATTGCATCTATTAGTATAACTATTTACATTGCATCTATTAGTATGACCATTTGCATTGCATATACTATTATATATAACTATTTACATTGCATCTATTAGTATAACCATTTACATTGCATCTATTAGTATGACCATTTGCATTGCATATACTATTATATATAACTATTTACATTGCATCTATTAGTATAATCATTTACATTACATCTATTAGCATAACTATTTACATTGCATCTATTAGTATAACTATTTACATTGCATCTATTAGTATAACTATTTACATTGCATCTATTAGTATGACTATTTACACTGCATTTATTAGTGAAATCTGAACAAACGAAAAAGTGCTCAGACTCAGCAAGTTATCTAATGAACTTTCGCCACAGAATGTCTAGTTACCGTGTAACAATGACCAAAATGTGATGGTACTACTATAACTTTTACCAAGAATGAGTAACACCATCACCATCATGTATCATACGGGCGAGGCAGAATATGACGTTCTTCCCGAATTATTGCATAATATGCTTTAAACTTTCAAGCACTGATTATATAAATGTCTGCCAACCCGACAGGCATCTTTCCCCTTTGTTGGCTTTTGTTGCCGTCGATCTCAAGCTACCGGGTTGTCAAAATTTTCGCTTGGCCATTTCTTTGCGTGCCGTTGTCAAATCTAACCATCGTCCTAGACCAGGGGTCACCAAACTACGGCCCGCGGACCACATCCGGCCCGCGACGTCATTTCATCCGGCTCGCCTACGGTACTCGAACTTGCTTGATATAACTTACGGAACAGTGGTGAACCACTGTCACCAGTACTATTCAACGCGTATACGGTGCCGATCACTGAACAACAGTTGGACGGAAGGGGTAGGACTCTGTCATTCGTTGACGACATCCTCGTGTATCGACGGGGTCTAGATAGACAGGCGGTTGCCAATGATATGCAGGGCGAACTAGATCGAATTTCCTCAGGTGTGCTGTGGCCGGTGCCCTTGTCAACCTTGCAAAGGCAACGGTTACATGGTTCTCTCTAAACAACCATATTGTGAACACAGACCTGCCGGCAGTAAGAACGGATAGGAGCATTTTGAGTAGAACCCAGTCAATGACATATCTTGGCGTGAGGCTTGATCGTAGCCTGTCCTTCAGAGATCATGTCGATTATGTCATAACGAAAGCTCGAAAAGGTTTGTCAGCAATGACAGTCATGGCGATTGCCAATATCGAGCAAAGACTGCTAATACTTCTGTTCCAAGGACTGGTGCTTTCAGGCATTGAGTATGCCCTGGCCATCCTCACTGTCAGCCCTACACAGATTGGAAGACTTGAAAAGGTACAAAACGAAGCCATGCGCATAATTTTGGGCTGCACGAGAGACACCAGCTGTGTAGCAATGAGATACCTCCTTGACTTCCCGACAATGAAACACAGGATCAAGATCTGGAGAGCTTGTGCATACTTAAAAATAAGTGCAGATGAGCAGCACCCTCTGCATGACGCTATATTCAGAAAAAAAGGGTGACAGGCTAAAGAGGAGCAAATCATGGACGGGTCGGGCGGAAGATGTCGTCAGACAGGTCTGCAGTCTTACCAGTATCAACCCCGGCAAGGAATGGGTGCCGGTACCTCCAGCTTTTAAGTGCACTTTCTCCTGCATTATCACACTCGACAGACGGTGCAGAGAGCAGAACCCTGCCGCGGTCAATGCAGAGGTCAACGCGCTCATCTATGAACACTCAGATAGCCTCGAAGTGCTCATCTATACAGATGGATCTGTTGTAAATCAGCAGAGAAGTGCGTGGGCATTTACAGCCCGTTCAGCGGGCCGGACCGTTCAAGAATCCAGTGGTGCCCACTCTATGACCACGAGCAGCATGGCGATGGAGGTGATGGCAGTTACACAGGCTTTCATATAGCTGGAAGCACAGAATTATACCAACGTGTGTGTACTGATTAAATGAGCATGATTCAGAAGGTCGAAGCTGGATCTGTACATAGACAGTGGACTGAGTCGCTGCGGAAGTCTGTTGTCCGTAAAGTCACCTTCATCTTCGTCCCGGGACATGCGGGAGTAGAGGGAATTGAACGAGCTGATAAACTGGCTGGCTCTGCACACCCTGTAGATGACCAGCCCATGGATCGTGCCGATGTTATTAACGTCCTTAAAGATATGTCGAGAACAGAGGACTTTGACGTCAGTGAATCCACACCGCTGTCCAGGATGAAAGACTTAGGAGTTAGTTAGTTAGTTAGTTAGTCGCAGTTCCAACTTCACAGCAACGGGTTGTTCCCATTATGCTCCGTTCCTGTGCCAGTGAATATCACACAAAACGCTCCCCACTGCCCAGGGTGAAAAGTGGAAAAAACAGGAGTCTCGACAAACAACAGTCCGCACAGATACACTATGCATAATGCCGCCATCAGAATGTCAACACAATAGTCTCCCACGAAACCTAGAGTTCATCTCTGATGGAATCAGCAGTCATTTTCCCATCTGGATGTTTCCTAGATGTTCACCCATACAGTCCACAAAATACAGTTCATCGTCGACGGTAGTGGCAGTCAACCAGAAGCCCAGCAGCTACGCCTTTCTGCATAAGGCAAAAACCGGTCAACTCTGGGACATAGTCATCTGCCATCGCTCCGAACATGCAGTCACGTTCCAAAAAACCTCGGGCAGATTCAAAAGCATTTCACACGAAAGTCACAGCTCACAATGTCGCGCCACGCACTCACTCAGTAGCAGGGCGACGGAACCATCAAGCCTCCTTAGTCGCCTCTTACGACATGCGTGGTAGGCTACAGTGTTGCTATTCTTTGCTTCCCTTATGGGCCCTGGCAACACACGGGGGAGGAGACTTAGGATTAAGAATCGGTACGGCCAGACGCGAGAGGTATATCGGGAAAACGAGGTGCCTCGTCAACCAACACAGAACTGACACTATTAGACACCGGAAGCTGATGCATATGCTGGGGGGAGGATCTGAGCACCTATGGACCTGTCCGGAGTGCAGTGAAGATACCCCAACTGATAACCGAACTGATAACTGAACTTATGGAACACGAGACGTTGTGATACAATTTAAATGTAAATATTATGTTTAGAATAATAAGAGATCTTTACACGTGCGGAGACCTCCTGGCTGCTATGTGTCTTAAATTTACTTTTTTAAATATGTTGGTTGTCTTTGTTTTTGTGTGCATTGCACGCTACTCGCCCAGAATTAACTTAGTTTTTCGTCTTTTTCTCCAGAGCTTTCGTTATGGCTTTCAAGTATTGTTAAAGTTAGGTGCAAATCCATTATAGGGCGCTTGCAGTCATCACCAGCATATTTTGCTGTTGTTGATGTCTTGGCAAGTTTACGTTCAGTAGTTTGCCATAGCGTAAGAAACCAGAGCAACGTGGTCTGCTATCAAATCGCGCGCAGCTGTCTTTCGAACGCAGATATACGAAATTACGAACCGCATCCGTAAAACCTTCACCACGGAGACTGTGCAAGTATTGTACAGAATGAGTATGCGGCCCGCGCTCGTCATTTTGTCAGTTATCCGGCCCGCCGTGAAAAAAGTTTGGTGACCCCTGTCCTAGACGAACGAATGGGTACAACAGAGTGCATGAAATCCCGGGAAGCACGGTGACAGAGTGGGTAAGCTGCCTGCGTCGTGCTCTAAAGGCCGTGAATTCTTTTCCTAACTTCGTCAATCGATCCACAAGTCCATTTTTCTCGGAGACTCCTTGGGGGTCATCACTGGAGCTACGGAGTTCGTGCTCTGTGCGATTCTTTCGACAGACCACCCTTTGGAAAGAGACTGAGCCGTACAGGATACAACCAGGAGCAATTGAGTTGACACTTTGCCTTTAAATCACCTTTTAAAAGGCAGTCTCCATGCGAAGTGGTTACCCCGCTTGCCTCGCGATATAACTGTTGTGGGTTTGATTCGGACAATAAGATTGAGACAATTTTGGCAGGCCGCCCTACTGAAAAAGACCCAGCCATATGGGATATAACTCGGGGTTGCAATGAAGTCGATCATCTTGCCTTTTAATCCTTTTCTAAACCAAGTTTTAAGTATATAATCCAACTGTCTTATATTTGAAACTGCAGACACAATGAAATCAAATCACATGATATCTAAAGTAGCTTACTATATTTTATGAGGGACATGTTAGTGACTGCAAACGGCATGTGGTGTTTAAGATAAGAGTTAATACGATAACGTAACAGTCCCACTTACATGGGTGTTCCCAGAAACATAATGCTGTCCCACTCATTCATGTACATCATTTGTCCCTTCAGGTGGAGGATGCTGTTGATTTGACTGTCAAGGTTTGAAAAGTCTCCTTTGTCGTCTGAGAAGAAAAAAAAAATCAGTTGAATTTAAAACAAAGCAACTAAGGACTGGAAGATTCTGACTAATTGACAGACAGATCGATGAACAAGCATCGACCCCGTTTTATCCTGGATTACTAACAATGTCTCCTGGCTCTCTCAGCAGATGTCTGGGTGTAGAGATGTTGATCGTTCACAAAGCGCAGTGATGATTAATGCCGCTATGTTGTCCCCTCCCTGTAATCTCACCTGCTTCTGCTACAAGTGACATCCGATGACAACAGTCTTAGAAATCTCAGTTCATCAACTTCTCTAGGAGCCTCCCAAAAAAGTTAAAAAACATATAAGGGACGCTTTTTACACCTTACGGCCCATCTGGTATATGGTGCCAGACCCATATTTTTATATGCCAATCTGCACTCGGTGGCTGATGAGGTCAGTAATGTGTAGAGACTACTGTGTACATTGTGTCTGTTAGAAATGATTGTGTGCATCGTGTATGATTAGAGAGGATTGTGTGCACCACATCCTGTTTCTCAGCTAATAATGAAGATAGAAGGATGACATTTTGCACACTTCAAATATGACATGTGCCAATTATCTGCATTAAATTGCAACCCAACCAGCCAAATAATGTGGCTGCCTCAAACCGCTGAAATGAGGCGTGTTAGCAACTTGCGTTATAAGCAGCAAATTGTGATAGAATTACTCGTTGCAGAGAAGGAAACTGTTATGAACATTCACAAGCGTCTATGTGATGTGTATGGCAGATTTACAGTCGACAGGAGTACAGTCAGTCGCTGGGCTCAGAGAATCAAATAGTCAGGAAGGGGAGATACGGAGCTGCCTGGGCCGCCTCGCTGTAGACATGTTGCCACAGCCACCAACTCAGAAATGTTGACATGCGCTGAGGGCATAATTCTTATTGATAGGCCATTCCCTACTCAACAATTGGTCTTACGGCTATCAGTAAGCAATTGTAGTGCAAATGCAGTTATAAAAACTCTCGGATTTTATAAAGTCTGCGCAAGACGAGTTCGTCGATGTCTCACACATGACTTCTTCTGAATTGTTGGGGCGTTTCAATGCCGATGGAGACAACTTTTTGGCTAAGATCGTTATAAGTGACAAAACCTGCGCACATCATTTTGAACCTGAGACAAAAAGACAGTCAAAGAAGTGGTATCATCCGCAATCACCACAAAGAAAGAAATTCAAGACAACTTCTTCAGTTGAAAAGTTCATGATCAGTCTTTTTGGGACATTGGAGGTGTGATTCTTGTGGATGTTATGTCAATTTGAGAGAACAATAAATTCAAAACTTAGATTAAGACATTTAAAAAAAAAAAAAACTCAATCACTGTTTTCGCACAGTTCGGCCGCACAAGAACCTAGCAGGCCTGCTTCTCCTTCACGACAATGCGCGCCCTTACACACGTCTGGCAACACAGGAAGCAATTACCAAATAGGGTTGGACTGTACTACCTCATCCACATTATAGTTCCGATTTGGTACCCTCTGATTTTCACCTATTTGGTCCACTTACAGATGCACTCCGGAGGGCAAGGTCTGAAGATGATGAAGGAGTTATTCGTACAGCGAAGAAATGGCTACATGATCAAGACCAAATCTGGTACGGGCAAAGAATGCATGCACATGTTTCGCGCTGGCATAAAGCTGTTCAAGTTGATGAGGATTATGTTGAATAATACCGATGTTTGTATGACATATCCATGTAAATTGTGTATAAATTGCATGCTTTTTGAATAAACAGCTCCTGAGAAAAACGATGTAGTACATTACTTTCTGAATGCCTCTCGTAGAATGGATTGCGTGTAGAGGATTCTGTGTAGCTAGGATTGTGTGGATATGGATGTTTGGAGAGGGACAGTGTGGCGATGGATGTTAAGAGAGGGAGTGTGTGGAGATTGATGCTAAGAGAGGAAATGTGAGGAGATGGACGTTTAGAGAGGGACTGTGTGTAGAGAGAATTGTGTGTAATGAGTACAGTGTGTAGAGAGTGTTGTGTATAGAGAGGACCACGTATAATGAAGACTAAATCAACTTAATCAAATCAAATCAACTTTATTAGGGTCACAAATTGGGCGCGCAGGCCCGTCTTACATTCGGCCCTTCCAATCACTCGTCTTTCGTTCATCAAGAGCATTATACATTTACATAGGAAGAAAAATAAACTTTGTGAAATGAATGTTGTAAACATAACCAAGGCTAAACATGGAGAAAAATGTGTACATAAAAAGTATGTGACGTAAAAGTAGTGATGCCAGCGCGTCCCACACACACACACACACACACACACACACCACACACACTCTCTCTCTCTCTCTCATTCACTCTCACTCTCACTCATTCACTCACACACACACACTCTCACTCATTCACTCTCCCGCTCACTCATTCACTCTCCCGTTCACTCATTCACTCTCCCGCTCACTCATTCACTCTCCCGCTCACTCATTCACTCTCCCGCTCACTCATTCACTCTCACTCATTCACTCTCACGCTCACTCATTCACTCTCACGCTCACTCATTCACTGTCCCGCTCACTCATTCACTCTGCCGCTCACTCATTCACTCTCACGCTCACTCATTTACTCACACGCCCACTCATTCACTCTCACGCTCAATCATTCACTCTCCCGCTCACTGATTCACTCTCACTCTCACTCATTCACTCTCACGCTCACTCATTCCTTCTCACGCTCACTCATTCACTCTCACTCATTCACTCTCACGCTCACTCAATCACTCTCACTCATTCACTCTCACGCTCACTCATTCACTCTCACGCTCACTCATTCACTCTCCCGCTCAATCATTCACTCTCCCGCTCACTCATTCACTCTCACTAATTCACTCTCCCGCTCACTCATTCACTCTTCCGCTCACTCATTCACTCTCCCGCTCACTCATTCACTCTCCCGCTCACTCATTCAGTCTCACGCTCACTCATTCACTCTCACTCATTCACTCTCACTCATTCACTCTCACTCATTCAATCACACTCATTCACTCCCACACACAGACACTCTCACTCATTCACTCTCCAGCTCACTCATTCGCTCTCACGCTCACTCATTCACTCTCCCGCTCACTCATTCACCCTCACGCTCACTCATTCACTCTCACTATGTGTAGACAGGACTCTGCGTAGAGAGGATTGCCTACAGAGTCCTGTAGAGAGGACTGTACGTATATCAAAGTGAAAAAAAGAAAGCATGGTAGAAAAATGCTAAGAGTTAACGGTGACGAAGAATGTAGAAAGAAGCTCGGGGTTAATTTGGTAAACGGACAATGGCAGCAATAAGTGAAGGGTACTCATAAAGAAAAATGTTACCATAGGATCTCCAGTAAATGGAATAAATTAACTCACTGAGCGGAAACTATTCCCATGTTGGCCAAACAGGCAAGGTTAATGTTCAAAGTCGATTGAGGATGCTATTATCACCCGGAAACTCCACTCGCGTTATTACTTTGGGTTCAAAGAGAAGAGTTCAAGAGTTTACAGGGTCAAAGAATGACTAAGGCAATATACCATCACCGCTGAGAAATTAGTAAAACAACATTAACTGATTGAGTTGAGATTGTAAAGTTTATGATAACATCATGTCAGTTGGTTGTAGCACCAAATCAGAGATTGACACGTTAGCCAAACATCTAAAATTGTGAATTCTGAGATCAGATTTTCAAGGCGGAACGAATAATGTAAACTTGTCCAAAAAATCATCTTCGTGAACGATAATGACAGACAGACAGACAGACAGACAGACAGATAGATAGATAGATAGATAGATAGATAGATAGATAGATAGATAGATAGATAGATAGATAGATAGATAGATAGATAGATAGATAGATAGATAGATAGATAGAGAAACTAAGACTAGAGCCATCAAGAATAGAGGCAGAGATAAACGGATATAGACATAGGCAGAGATAAACGGATATAGACATAGGCACAGAGAGAGGGATATAGACATAGGCAGAGATTGAGGGATATAGACCAAGGCAGAGAGAGAGAGAGAGAGAGAGAGAGAGAGAGAGAGAGAGAGAGAGAGAGAGAGAGAGACATAGGCAGAGATAGGCTCCGCTATACGGCGTAGATGAGATATGAAGCAACGGGTTTAGATACATAGATTTTTGTTCTTAGAGAGCTTGAATGAAGAGAGGCACGTGTAGACAGGATTGTATAAAGTTAGAACAGGGCTGAGAGGACCGTATAGATGGTTGACAATGCTGAGGGGGCCGTATGAAGATAAGACTTGTAGACAGGACTTATGAAGATAGGACAGTGTCGAGAAGACCGTATGAAGAGAGGATTGTGTAGACATGGCTGTATGAAGATAAGTGTAACGTGCGTGATAACGTCCACAGTACGGTGGATGTGGGGGTTAAGAATCTGAAAGAAAAGTTCAGAGTAAGGCAGATTTGGGGGGGGGGGGGGGCAGGGAAGAATTAATTAAATCTTCAGCTAACGGGGGAGCCCCAAGACAGTGGGATGGTATGGCATGTACACTTCAAGTAGAACGTGCCATAAGACAGGTAACAAAGGGAAAATCGAAAATGTAAAGTTCCTGGAACTCCATAAGTCAGGGATCAAGGGTGTAATGGGTTCTCATGGGGGGGGGGGGGGACATATCAGCCGATAAAATGAGATAAAAGTTATGGGCCGAGGCAAATGAGTTTTGGGCAAGTTAGGGTAACTTCGTCCTGGAGTTATATGTGGGCAAGTGGGGAAAACTTGGCCCAAAGATAGACTCAGTGGAATTGAGTTGGTTACGGTCGGACACGGAGAAGAGTCCGGCGTAATAGGCTATTTAACAAAGGCCTGTAGAAGGCAGTATTGTTTTCTGAAGGAGCATGTAACTAAGATATATATCTGTTTTCTGACTGTTCCTGGGAGGATGCAGTTTCATCATCCATCCATCATCCATCATGTGCCATGCCGGTAAGCGTTGGCGGTCATGTTCTGCCATCTCACTCGATCACCAGAATCGTGGATCAGCTCTGTGTTTCTGCCTCGACCACGCCACAAGGCCAAGCCATCCAGGTACTTGTTTCTAGGTCTTCCCCTTGGTCTGTTCCCCTCGATCTTACAAGTTGTCACCAAGTTCTCCAATTCATTTCTTCTCATAACATGCCCAAAAAATTGTGACTGTCTACGTCTAATGTCTCTAATCAGTTTACGATCTTCATTTGTTTCTTGAAGAACTTGTTCATTGGTCTTTCTGGCTGTCCATGGTATTCTTTGCATTTTCCTCAGAAACCACATTTCTACAGCCATCAGATGTTTTTCAGCCTGACTGCGCATCGTCCAAGCTTCACATCCATATAAAAGTATAGGTTCTATGTAGCATCTCAACACTCTTTTTCTCATTTCAATTGACATCTTTTTATTGGTCAGTATGTTTTTCATCTTGCCATGGCGATTCTTGTTCTAATCTCTTCAAGGCATCTCCCATCAGATGTTATTACTGTTCCGAGATAATTGTACCTATTCACTTGTTGAAGAATATTCCCATTTACTGTATATTACATTGTGGTATTTCGTTCTTCCTAGTGACGACCATAATCTGTGTCTTTTTACAATTTAATTCTAACCCTAGTTGTTCACTGTGTGTAACAACCACATCTACTAAATTTTGCAGGTCCTGTTCGTTGTCTGCAATCAAGACTGTATCATCTGCATATCTAATGTTATTGATGCATCGTCCCCCAATGTTGATTCCTTCCATATCTTCAATATATCTGAAAATACTTTCACTGTTCAGAGAAAACAGATCTGGAGACATTACACATCCCTGTCTCACATCTCTCTTAATAGGCTGATATTGGCTTACTTCATTTTCATCGCAAACCGGAGTTTTCTAGTAACTAATAGTTGATGATCTTAGTTAATGATCTGTGATAACTGTGGCTGATTCATCCTATTCTAGCTGTTTCACAGGATTGTGACAATAGGACAGTGCTGAAAACTAAAACTGTGTGTAGAGAGGACTTGTAGACAGGACTTATAAAGATAAAAAGAGCATTGTGTAGAAAGGATAGTATGTAGACAAGACAGCGTAGACGACTGTGAGAAGAGAGGACTGGATCAAGAGAGGACTGGATCAAGTGAAGACTGAATAAAGAGCGGACTATGAATAGAGAACTTCATCAAGAGAGGATTGTGTGGATAGGATCAAGAAGAAGAAGAAGAAGAAGAAGAAGAAGAAGAAGAAGCAGAAGAAGTAGTAGTAGTAGTAGTAGTAGTAGTAGTCGTAGTAGTAGTAGTAGTAGTAGTAGTAGTAGTAGTAGTAGTAGTATTAGTAGTAGTAGTAGTAGTAGTAGTAGTAGTAGTAGTAGTAGTAGAAGCAGAAGAAGAAGGAAGCGACGATAAGAAGAAGAAGAAGAAGAAGAAGAAGAAGAAGAAGAAGAAGAAGAAGAAGAAGAAGAAGAAGCACTTTCTTGTCAAGTACACGCACTAACTATTATTTCCTCGTGGGTCTTCAATCACCACAGACACTATACTCTACACGTCCCAATTATAGCCCAGACAGGCTCACAAGGATATCACGTGGAAATAAACGTGTAGGTAGGTAGGTGTACTTTTCCTGCACGTATCCTCTTTCCAATCAAATGTAAGCACACGGGGGTTAACTCTGATGTAGTGGAGAGAATGCAATGAATATAGAGAAACAACAGGGCTAATTAGCGCCCCTTGATTGTCGTTCTGTTTGTTTTTGAGCGCTTTGTTTGCGCTTGAGGTCTCTCTGCGCTCGTACCCCCCCCCCCCCCCCCCACACGTACACACATACATACACACATCACACACACACATACGCGCGCGTGAGCGCATGCACACTCTCATGAGTGCTGGCGCACACTCACACATGATCAAGCAAACATTCACAACAATATGCGCAGTATATTTTGTTTGATTCAGTATTGTTAGCTTTGAATCACTAAACACGTTTTCTTTCTTTCTTTCTTTCTTTCTTTCTTTCTTTCTTTCTTTCTTTCTTTCTTTCTTTCTTTCTTTCTTTCTTTCTTTCTGCTGTATGACTGACTCTCTCTATTTCTCTCTTTTGCCACTTCTATCTAAAATCAGAATACAGCACAAGACTCCAGTATGGTAACATTTAGCATGGATAAATTGGTAATTAATTTTCCTTCAACGGGACAAGCCTGACCACACGTAGAATGGTCCACATGTCTGGACATTCGCCACATGTCGCTGGATGAGCTACTATCCACCCAAGTCGACCTGAATGCTGGAAACTACATCGACTGATTAACTGATTTAAAGTCGACATCCTAGCACACCCGTTGATGATGCATATCTCGCAGCATATGTCATATGAAGTGGATGCCGATCATTCCAGTAGCACACTGACTGTAAACACGTCGTGATCTTCCTCTCAAACGCTCCCCACCCCTCCTCCCGACCAGACACACACTTAAATTCAAATTCGCAGCGAACGAAAGAAGAATTTTGCATATCTTTAAAAAATGAATTAAACGTGTTTAAAAGACAAGATGATTGACTTCATGGCACCTGGGTTTATCCCATATGGCTAGATCTCTTTCCGCAGAGCTTCCTGCGTCGCACAAAGCACGAACGCCGTAGCTCTAGCGTCGTCCCCCCTGCATGAAGGTGAACACAGAACATTGCAGACACCTTGAGCATGAGGGTGTACGAGGCAAGGGAACGCAATGGATCAAGAGTCTTTTCTGCGGGCAGTGATGAGAGCGACGCTCTGCAAAGTACGTGCGACGTGATGATGACGATAATGATGATGACAATGATGATGATGATTGTAACGTGCGTGTTTTTATGCCAAGGTGGGGTGGATGTACAAGTTAAGAATCTGAAAAATACAATCCAGGTTACATGGGTCAGATAAGAGGTATGCGGATGTACGGTCAGAGAGATGGAGTAAGGAATCCCAAGACAATGGTTGAGCCCCAAACACAATGTATTGTTATATCACGGAGGTGTTCGTCTGAGTCACCAGGGGACAGAGAGGAAGGTGCTGGAGAGAGAATAGACAAAGGAATACCCCATAAATGTAAGTTGTAATTGGGTTCAACGGTGAAATAGTTATTCCTAGGGTGTCCCTAAGAGACTGAATATAGAGAGAAGGAAACGATGGGTCGAGGCATTCAGCGGCAGTCAGTCTGCGGCTAAGTGAGGGAGACTTAGCCAGGCAGTTGAGTCCCGGGGCTAAGTTAGGAAAACTTAGTCAGGGGAGTTTAGTTTGTGGGCTACGTTAAGGAAATTAGCCAGTTACTCGGTGTTTGGGCTAGGGAGGGAAACTTAGCCAGGCATTGAGTTGAGCTCGGACACGGGAAAGAGTCCGGTGCGACTAGTTATTTCACAAGGCCGATCGAAGGCAGTATTGTGTATTTACATGTTCTAATATGGTTCCTGAGGAAAGTGCATGTTTTCAGCATGTCTCTTCATAATAAATAAAGTTGTGTGCGTGAAAACCACTGTTATCTAGTGACTTCTAGGTGTTCATAAGTATACCTGCAGAGTATTCATACAGACATACCTCTGGACATAACCATAGCCAATTCTATCTGTCATAACCCTGTGACAGTGATGATGATGGTTATGATGATGATGACGATTATGATGATGATGATGATGATGATTATGACGATGACGACGATGATGATGACGATGATTATGATGATGGTGACGACGATGATGATGATGATGGCGATGAAGATGCTGATGACAATGACGATAAGGATGATGATGACGATGATGATGATGACGACAACGACGACGATGATGATGTTGTCTCCTATTTTTATTTCTTCGCCTTATCATCGTCTTGGCCGGCATTCTGGCGAAGTGGTTACGAACACAATTCGCAATCCCGTATCCCACGTTCGAAATGCAGCTACGGGCGATTTTAAAGCAGATGTCCTTGTTCAACATTTCATACAACGGTATGAGTGCCGGTTGTTCAGAAATCAATGGCAAACTACTGAACGTAAACAGGCCAACAAATAACAAATAGCTAAAGTGATGGCGTTGACTGCGATGTCGTGTAAGGGATATGCAACTAACTATCAACATCATCTTGGCTATAAGGCGGCAGAACAACATATAACATCGTCTATTCACTAATGCTGAATATAATATTTTCAAAAGCAATGATGGGCAGTCTCATAAGAAAATTGACATGAAGCTGTGATTAAAAGACAAGCTGATTAACCTACACGAGGGGACGATGCTATATTTGAGAGATGATATAATTCCGCGAGCTTATCACTTTCAAGTATCGCTTTTTACTGTCTAGTGTGGCGAAGTAGTTAAATCATTTGTTAACCAAAACTGAGGCCTGGATTCAGTCCCTGGTGGTAGAAAGATCCTTATCTTCAGACCACTGCGGCTGTGAGTTCGATCCAGCTTTTCAAAATGGATAATCATTATCATCATTTAGCAGGTCCTTTACGGATCGCCGCTCCCATCAGGGCTCGCCGAATGTGTCTCGATCCTAGGTCAGCACTCTTGCCTAATGCATTGTCATACTCAAGATGTCTTTGATAGCTTGTGTCCTTCGTACTAGTAAACCCCAGCCTCTTTTTACAGATTCCGTGACTTCTATTACTGTTCTGACAAAACAGCCACGACGTTTAATGTTACTAAAGTACATATATGTCGGAGACATGATACTGTTGTGATACTGACAACCCACGACGTTTAATGTTACTAAAGTATGTCTGTGTCGGAGACATGATTCTGTTTATCGACCTGCTTTCTTCCGTGTTCAGATCTGGTAGACTATCAGACATAACCTTGGTCAGAACCATTTTCAGAAAGTGGGGATTGTATGAGAAGGAAAGAGCGGTGAGGAAGGGAAGTGGCTACCTGTCTCATTATGCCGTGGCCTAGAATGTGTGACAACCCACCACTTCACACCCCGATACAAGTGTCTGCCACGTGACTATTGTTACCATATTAGTGTTAAGATGTTTCTTCTTCATTCGCCTTGTCTTCTGGGAGAAAACCAACCAACAAACACACAGACGAACGAACAAGCAACCAAACAATCAATAAAACAAACGAATCAACGAACAAACAAACAAACAAACAAACGAGCGAACAAAAAAACAAAAACGAACGAACGGAAAAGTAAACAAACAAACATTCAAACACACACAGACCACCCACTGCATGAGGCGCTGGACACCAGTTAAGGGTCAGCGACTGATAAGAGGGAAATCATGGATGGCTCAGGCAGAGGATACGATCAGACAGGTGTGCCCCCTGGAGAACATTAGGCGTGGAGAGGAGTGGGTCAGAGTGCCAGCGGAGCAGTCAGACTTGTGCAGAGTTATAATCACATTAAGCCGGGAGTGCAGGGAGTGGCCAGCAGGGGCCACGGAAGTGGAAATCCAGCAACTAATTCAGGACAATGCTCACTCGAGTGATGTGATTATCTACACAGATGGTTCGGTGTCAAGAGGTGAGAGAAGTGGCTGGGGGTTCATAGCCAAAGCTAATGGTCGATGTTTGGGGCAGGCTAGCCTGGCATATGATACCACAACATCCAGCTTAAGAATGGAAATGGAGGCAGTCACTGCGGCTCTCCGCTGGATGGAGAATACGACACACACACATATCGTGATTGTAACTGACTCAGAAAGCATGCTGACGAGGGTGAGGACGGGCAGACTTCGTGCGGAGTGGCTTACTTCGCTTCGGAGGTCACGGGTGACAAGCATCGCCTGGATCTTTTCTCCGGGGCATGCCGGTGTGCTGGAAAATGAACAGGCCGACAGATTGGCTGGCTCTTCAGAACTTAGTGGAGTATTGATACATGACAAGGCAGACGTGGTTGCGGCATTGTGGGAGCACGTGCACACCTCGGAGGAGCAAATGGATTACCATGGTTTGGCAAGAATGAGACAACGAGGAGTGACCAAATGATCTGGCCGACGCTCAACGCTCAGAGGAAAGGCGAGACGGACTTATAATCAGATTGCTACTGGTACTATTAGTGTTGGAACTCTTCGCTGGCTGCTGAGGATGGGGACGGAGCACTTATGGGAATGCCCCGAATTCTGTGATGTCAATTCCTAATCAATCAATCAATCAAAACATACAAACAACCAATCAAACTAACGAACAAATAAGCAAACAATCAATCAAACAACCGAACGAACGAACTATAGTTAAAGGTGCTAAAACTGTGGTTATGCAATGAATCCAAGAGAAAGAAAAACAAAGAAGTTGAAAGAGTTATTAAAGATTAAATAAAATAAAAATGAAACACAGAAAAGAGGTATATATTTTAAAGCATGTGAGCAATCAGAACGCTATTACCATATACATAAAACTCCTCTGGGTATAAAAAAAAATTCGATAATTATTTTCTTCCAAAGCACAACATACAATTTTAACATAAATGTAAAAACATAAATGCCCACATGTCTCCGGTTTCTATGCAAATATGCATTTAAAGACAGATAAACAAATTGTGCAGGGTTTGCTGATGTCACATGTGGAAATGCAAGAACAATAAATCCCCAATACATGTAAATAGAGCTCCGGAACTGTCTGGTCCTAAACTGCAAACTCAAAAACCTCGCCAACACACGCAAGTAGGGATATGAAATTGATGCTTCAGGAAAGCATGGATCGGATGAGGAAATGTACCCTGAGACAAAGAAGGGCTGTAACTCTCCATCCGGACTAATTATTTTGGAAAACACAAGAGGGAGTTGCGTGGCGTGTGTGATTTATCTTTTCTTGTTCAGTATGTGGTTCGTTTGTTTTATGTGCAGAGGCTCAAGAGGTCAGCATGGCCCAATGGATACGATACAATCTTAAACATCCGGTGTGCTGATGCCGAGATAGGTGGTTCAAACCCTACACCTGTCAGTTGGACTAATATGTTGACATCTCGTCCTTGACATGGGGACGTAAATTACAATTATCTCTGTAGACGGAATAGGCACGTCCAATGGTGAGGGATACTGGTAATAGGGAAAGTTTACCCACACGCAAAAATCAGTCCAGTGCTACTAGAATTATTTCTAGCACTGTCTAGGTAGATACATTATTTAAAGCACTGTGATTATTTGGTCTAGGTAGATGAATTATTTATAGCGCGTAGGATATTGGGTCTAAATAGAGGAATCATTTCTAGCACGATGGTTATTAGGTCGTGACAGATGGACTATTTCTAGCACAGTGATTACTTGCTCTGGGTATATAGATGGGCTATTTCTAACACTCGAATTTTGCGCGGAGCTCACGACACCCAACACCCCACATTGTGCCAACGGCTTCAGGCGAAGGAGCGCAAATGAGAGGGTACAAGCCTTATCCTAGTGCGAGGAATGCAACGTAAAGACTAAGTATCATGGCAGGACATACCAGGCCCTAAGTCATGGCCGGCAGCTGGTCTAGGATAGAAGCTCCGATAGGCGGAAGTAAGAGTATTGCTTTGATGATCCGGCGGCGTCTGCAGCTTGTCTTGTTCCAGACGCATTGGTGTTACCTTTCCTCTGGGGTAAACTAGACAGACCAAGAGAGGGATCGTGCTGCCACGTACAACACGTGGTCTCTAAATTCAGCCTCGGCTTTGTGTTATGAAGAGGTATAACTCCATTTTACAAACTATCGTCTGTCAAGACGACAAGGTGCCAGTCAGTCAGTCACTTCTAGCACGGTGGTAACTGGCTCTGGGTATATAGATAAACTATATTTAACACGGTGGTTGTTGGGTCTAGATAGATGAATTGTCTATAGCACAGTGATTACTGTTCCTGAAGAGATAAGTGCATGTAATAAAGTGAATACCTACGATTTTAAATATAGAAAAGTGAATACTTAAAGTTTTTATACACAGAAAAGAGAATACCTACAGTTATTATTCACATAAAAGAGAATACCTACAATTTTAATACATAGAAAAGAGAATACCTAATGTTTTTATACATAGAAAAGATAATTGTAATGTTTTTATACATAGACAAGAGAATACATGCAGTTTTTATGCATAGAAGAGTGAATACCTATCGGATGTATTGGTTGGGTCAACCCCAAAGAGATAGAGGACACACAAGTTCCTCGTTCCTAATGTGATCCTGCCCGTTTAATTATGTTAACCTTTAATAGCTTAGTTGCTTGAGTCCATAAATAGAGTCTCAGAAAACCAAGGAATACCTCTAGGAAAACAATTAAAAGTTTTTCCCTTAATACCCAAAATATCCTTTTGGTGGTTCCTTGCCTCTCCTCTCTCAGTTAACCTAATTTTATCTAGGGTTGTTTTAATTAAACTAACTAAAAAATTACACTCACGAGAGGAAATGACCTCCTTTTTTCATCATTTATTAACTATACAGTTAGTAATGAACAGTAAAGATTTCAAAACAATATTCAATTCAATACATCTCCATGACAAAGAAAAAAAAAACAGAAGTTCATTTATATCAAGATCTCTACACTTAATTATATATCTCCATCAGTGAAACTCCCCTCCCCACATATGACCAATACTACAGGCTATTATCCAATTTCTCAGGTAATTTTCCTGCAGATCCTCTGTGGTAGTAAATCTGAAACAGAAAAATTGGTCTGCACTCCCTTGTATTGACTTGTGGGTTATGGATTCCTGCTCCGAGCAGTCACTGTGATATATGTTAAGCTTCAGTGTGTTGTTCTCTCCAGGTTGGTAGAATAGTTTAGTTGGCTCTGAGGTTTTCCATTTGACAGGCAAATTATGCTAAAGAAAATGTACCTCTCCTCTAAGGGAAATGGAACTTTTGCAGGTGGATAAGTTTCTGCCTCACTCTCTCACAGAGCTTCATTTAGCAAAGTTGCTTCTATCACAAAAGTCAGGTGCATCTAGATGGGTCTAGCCACTAACTGAAATTTCAGCAGTCAACACACATCTAATACATCCTCAATATGACATTAGAGATTAAATGCTGTAAACTCCTAAGAACACAACAAGCAAAATCAATAAAAATAATCTTGTTCCTAGAGAAAAATAAACATAGGAGACAGATGGTCTTGGTGTTCTGAATTAGTTATCACCAACAGAATTGTTTGCCCTCAATCCAATCTTCCATTATAAGGTGTTCAAGGTGTAGACTAGCATATGTGCAGTTTCATCTTCACCTATATCTGTCATCATGGTCTCCAGGTTGAGTAATACCTTGATTGATTTGGAATTTGACAACTGTGTTCACCATCTTCTTCTGTACCTAGTTATTTTCTCTACATCTTCTTCCATTAAAGGAAAAGGGCCTCATACATTAAGGGGTTTTAAAATCATTCCCATTGCAATGAGTATTTGCTTATAAACAATATAAGTACATCATGGTCTTAATTATTGTATAGTATTCAGGTGCATTCTTCTTAATTAAATGCTTCAAGGGAGAAGTTATCTTCCCTCCTCTTCTCATGGATGTAAGATGACTTTACCTTATTCATCATCATCATCATCATCATCATCATCATCATCATCATCATCATCATCATCATCATCATCATCATCATCATGATCATCATCACCACCACCATCATCATCATCATCATCATTATCATCATCATCATCATCATCATCCTCATCATCATCATCATCATCATCCTCCTCATCATCATCATCATCATCATCATCATCATCATCATCATCATCATCATCATCGTCGTCGTCGTCGTCATCATCATCATCATCATCATCATCATCATCATCATCATCATCATCATCATCATCATCATCATCATCATCGTCATCATTGTTATTACAATCATCATAATCATTATCGTAATTATCATATATCATATCATTATCATCATGATCATTGTTATTACAATCATCATCCTCGTTATCATTACAATCATCAGGCCACTAGACCATATGTTGTAACATGAGGGATATGAAACACAAAGTGGGGTCTTGCTATGGGAACAAAACCAGATGATGATAACATGAGTGATATATAATACAAAGTGGTGTCAAGCGTCGGAGTGCACTAAATTATTAATTAGTTTATGGGTTATGCTGAACATGTTCTCTTCTGATAGACAGGACATTACACATCAAAGTTGTCTTCTATCATGAGATTGATTGCTAGCCTATACTCCTTATTAGCATGTCACTTCTCTTCACTCATTCACACTCATTCATTAGAAATCATTCCCATACTTGCATGCAAGATAAGTAATTTTATCTATATGATTTCCAAATGATAACTTTAAATGTTTAACACCATTGACATCACAATAAAATCTCAATCATTCCACAATCATTCATCAGACACGATCATATCTGTGTTGATGACAATTCAGCATATATATGTGCTTTACAAAGGATAACTTCACAGATTCAACAACAATGACATTACAATGAAATCTCAATCATTCCACCATCATTCATCGGAAATTATAATATTTTCCTGGATGATAATTAGTCATACTGATGTGGTTCACAAATTATACATTCACATTTGTTTAACAATAATGAAATCACACATGAATCACCACAGGCATGCTCTCATCAATTACATATATTTATGTGATATACCCTATCCACATTAATTCACTATGAATCCTAACCATTCTTGCATTGGCCTTTGATTAAGCATTATTATATGGCTCACAAATATTAATTCCACATGTTCATCATTATCTCTATATAAATATATTTGGCTC
>OY992876.1:161532109-161592109 GCA_963921405.1 Cepaea hortensis | reverse complement strand
AGACCTGCCGTTACATCTGTTTCCTGATTGAAAACTTCAATGTCTCCCTGAGCTTCGCCGATACGGCGAGAAATAATAAATACACATCATGTCGGGTAGCGCCCGTTCGTTGTGTCGAACCGTGTCTTCAAAATTTCATTTCATCAGTTATTAATTTGTTTTTCTTTTTCGACAAGCTTCTAGTCGCTAACATTGATGGCCAGTAAGAATATACAGCGTGTGAGCGTGGATGTAAAAAACAAAGGCGTTGGTTGGCGCAACGAAACCGGAAATGGTATACTGGGTAGTGCACCATGTGATAGAGACACAAATATGGCGTGACTTTAGTTGAGATAGTAAGGCACCATAAGCAGCATGCAACTTCGTGATCGTACTTCGGCTTTCCGGCTGAAACCCACCGGAAAATAAGGAAGAACGTGTAAGACATGGTACTACACATCCTTACTGACACACCGAACTGGGTTTCATTCTGACGTATAACTCCCACTAGATCGGTAGAAATTGGTCATCCGTGGCTCCCTCAAGACGTGCCATGGCAGATAAATTGCCTCGAAGAGGTTTCCTACCATGGATGGGTCTGTGACGGGATAGCCCTATCATATCCTGTGGGCGGAGAGCAAGGAGGAATGGATGGCCAATATTTCCCTCAATTTGGCAAATGACGAGTCCAGGCGTCGAATTAGTGTCCGATCGTGCTCATGACATTACAAGCGCAGTTCCCTATCAGCTTCGCGCCCGCATAGATTTCAAACGGTTGTCTACTCACCAACTAAGCACAAGGTGACCAAGCAAGCAAACGGCTGTACATGTTCGGAAGGACGAATTGAAGCTCATTCAGCAGACGATCGAGCAGAATGCGACTCTAACAGCTGAAATCAATACGGGAGAGCACTGGCACAAATCCAAGAAGAAAGAGCACAGATAGAACGGCTCAAGAAACAGACAAAGAATGAAACATCACAAACAGACGACACCAAGACTAAGCCGCAGACAGAAAAGGACGTAACAGAAGAGGAGAAAGAAACAGGAAGTAAAAACATCAGAAAAGTGAAAATCAAAGTGACCAAGAACGCACGGTGGCCAGGAGAATAAACTATATTCTACCAAGATCGAAAGTCCATGACACAAGATACAAAAGAAATGATAGATCACTAAGATACAACGATAGACCAAGACACATGAGAGACATATGGAGTCTCAAGATAGACTACTACCGGTGATCCACTGCCTAAGAATAAATAACACCATGAGATGGGGTGGGAGCCGAACAACACCAGCCCTTACAAGTGCGCGGACCTGACCAGACATGAGCAACGGCAACAATGAGTAAATCCACACCAAGACAGAAAACACCTATTAGCTTATAGATTCCAGGAAGCGAAATTACGCTGCCCTGAGTCTGCAAGCAGAACAAGAAACACCATAAGGACCCCAAATATAACCGATCGAAAGTTCGACGGTTGAACGGGGCCGCAGCATCTTTTATCTAAAAACCAGAATTAGAACCCAGTGAGAGCACTGCATGTCAAAGGAGAGAGCTACCTTCCTAGCGAGAGCACCACCGAGGCTCCATGGACATTTGCGAGTGTACACGTATGGGTTAAATATATTTGTGTCTTAGAAAGCAAGGGGGAGGGGTGCGACTGTTCCAAAGGTTTCAGAACCGCTGATTTATCTATTTCGTAAAACTTATAAAGAAATTACCCCGTCATTCTTAATTTCTTTGGGCTAGTATATGTGCGTGCGTGTGCATGCATTCAGTTTTGTTTTTTGTTTTTTAATACACCAGTTCTAATCTCCTTGAGGCGAGGGGCGGTTAGCAATATATCATCAACCTTCACTTATATCAAAATGCCATTATCTATTGTTTAACATTATATTTTTTTCAAGTGCTTGCTGGAGATAAGACGTATCATCTGGTCTCATCGGCTGCTTTTGTCTGCCAATTTGCAATCTCTGTGGAGCCAGTCCCCGCCTTCTCCCGGGCTGGATATGATAAATAAGCGCTAGCAAATTAACGGGAGCCGCGGTAGCGCTTATATTGCTTGCCTACCGGCCCGGTGGTCATGCATTCGAATCTCAACCGATAAAACGGACATTGACTCTTACGGTCGACCCAGCCTAAAATGGGTAACAGGAAAGTGTCATGGAAGGTAAAGGCGCTTGACGTGTTACTGACCATATCTCAGAAATGTCGTATATTAAACCAGCATAGGTCAAATAACAAATACACAAACACATCAGACCATAATGATGTGTCCAGTATAGTAACGAACATTTAAAAAAAAGATAAATGATTGGTCAGTTCCAATGTTGTACACGTATTACACATTTATATCTATTGGGGAACCCTTTGCGGCCATCAAGACAATTAATTAATAAATACACAAATATTCGACTCCCGGTCGGTAATTATAGCTTTTAATTTTTATGTGTGCAGGCCCGCATTGCCGAATGGGTAAAAACGCGTGTTCTTAAACATCCGTTGTGCTGATGCCGAGGTAAGCGGTTCAACCCCTACACCAGACAGCTGGACTAAAATGTTGACCTGTCGTCCTTGACTTGAGGACGTAAATTATAAGTACCTCTGAAGTCCGAGTGAGTTCACCTGATGGCGAGGGATCACTGTTAATAAGGAAAGCTAATCCACACGCGAAATTCAGTCATCACTACTATAAATAGTGTTTATGGCTTACGCATGTATTCAAAGCGAGCGAGCAAAAACAAAAATAATATGTTGTCAAGTACTTCCTTTGGTCTCAAATTCTACCCCCACTTCTACGAGTGCCAAACAATACGTGTGCGTTTATTTATTCATTGTCTTGATGGCCTCAACGGGTTCCCCAATTGATATGTATGTGTAATACAGTCTACCGACAATATCACCCGTCCAGTGCCGGCTGGTTTATAAACATATGGGGGATGACACCATATATTGTACCTGGAATATCTCAAGGCACGTACAAAATGTACTTTACCTCGTCGCGTTAATATTCAGAAAATTAAGAAACAAGGTATCACTTTCATGGTAATTTCATGTCTGCACAAACTACACAAATGGGCAGTTATTGTCTTAATTGTTGTTGCTGCTTGTGCGTCACACCAGAAGGAGACCAGTCTCAATCAATCAATCAATCATGTGCCATGCCGGAAAGCGTGGGCGGTCATGACTCGCCATTTCACTCGATCACCAGTGTCGTGGATCAGCTCAGTGTTCCTGTCTCGTCCATGCCATGTGGCCAAGCCATCCAGGTATTTTCCTCTCGGTCTTCCTCTTGGTCTGTTCCCTTCGATCTTGCCAGTTGTCATTAAGTTCTCCAATCCATTTCTTCTCATAACATGTCCAAAAAATGTTGACTGTCTACGTCTAATTTCTCTAATCAGTTTACGATGTTCATTTGTCTCCTGTAGTACTTGGTCATTGACCAGTCTACCTATGCAATTATTAGAACTGTGTTGCTAAATTAGTTAGAACAACAAAGGTGATTGATGTTCCCAAGCCGAGTGTGGACATATCTTGGCCATGGCATACTCTCTTTCAGTGTAGGCTTTGTTTTTGAGGGATTTCGCTGTTACTTTCTGGACGCCTTCTTTGGCCCCGGGATTTTACAGGTGTTGTCTCAGATGTTCCGTTGTTACTTCTCTAGATGTCACAGGCATACAGTTAAAACCATCTCACCGTGGAGCACTTGGAAACGAAAGAGCTGATCAACTAGCTAAAGAAGGAGAAACAGAAGAAGAACGTGATGTGTCTGTTACTTACCACCAAAAGAAAAGAATGATAAAAGCAATCAGAAGGCTACCAACACCAGCTCAAGATGATTACCACTTGATGGACAGACCAGAACAGTCCATTATTCTTTGCCTCAGAACGGGACACAACAGATTACGCAACCACATGTATAAAAATTTCAAGATTGGCGAATCAGTCATGTGCACACGTGTATTGGCGTCACAGACAGCATATCACATACTTCACGCCCATAGTACGACTTATGTATGCAAACCTTCTGGCCTAGAGAAACAACAGAGGAAGATACACTCTATAGACGACTACGTGAACTAAACAAAGACAGCAATGTAAGTTGTAAGTTGTAAGGGACATTGCAGATATAGACAATCAATTTCAAGCGAATGATAGAAGAAGAAGTAGAAGTCTCCCATAACCTTAGGATTTTATAGGGATTGTCACATTTATGGATGTCTCCCATGGTGATGGGATGTTCTAGACATTGTCATGGATGTTCCATTGTTACTTCTCTGGATGTCTCCCATGGTAATGGGATGCTATAGAGATTATCTCGGATGTTCTGCTGTTACTTCTCTATATGTCTTTCATGCCATTTTGAGTTTTTGGGGGACTATCTCAGACGTTCCGCTGTAACTTCTCGGGTTGTCTCCTATGGATCTTCTGTACTTTCAAAGAGATACACATTTCTGGTGAACTTTTGAGGACATTTAAATAGGAATAAAGATATATTAACAGATATTGATCGACACTCATAGAATTAAAGAAGAGAATTAGATATCAGCGGACACACTAGACAATAATGAGGACACTTGTAGAAAATGTATCCAACTGGTTGTGAATTAATTGAATGACACCTGTGCTTTCCGCGAGGTGGTGTCACATGCAGGCGAGAGGTTCGAGACCTGATGTGGATATAATCATCATCATCATCATCATCATCATCATCATCATCATCATCATCATCATCATCGTGTACCATGACGAGCAGCGCAGGCGACGATGTGCCTCCACAAACATATTTTCTTCTGTATTCTTAAAATGTTAGATTGCTGCATGCCATTTGTCAGTCCACCCAACACTTTCTTCATCTGCCGACTTCTTCCGACCCTCATTCTTTCCAACTGTCGTTTCTTCTCCAGAGTCTTTGTCACACACTGTGACCTCAAAATGACGACTATCTTTTCTTAATGTGTATCATCAAATCTCTTTGTGAGTTTACCTCTAGCAATGCTTGAACACTGGTCTTCTTAGTAATCTTTTTTGTATGGATTCCCAACACTCTACTCACAAACTTCCGTGATTTCCACTTTATTTCTACTTTCTTCTTTTTGTGTCCATATTTTAGTCATAAAATAGCAAGGGCACTATATAACTTCCTTGAATTAGTTTTCAAAGGTCCATACTAAGAGATAAACTACACTACACAGAATGTCCTTCATCTGGTGGGATGCTGACTTTGCTTGGCTTATTATGTATTTTGTATAGGTGTTAATTTGTTCCATATGTTGCTATCATTGACTAGAAATAGATTACTCAACCACATCTACACAAAATTCACGATTAGCGAATCACACATGGATTGGCGTCGCAGACAGCAGATCACA
This sequence comes from Cepaea hortensis, assembly GCA_963921405.1. Lineage (NCBI taxonomy): Eukaryota > Metazoa > Mollusca > Gastropoda > Stylommatophora > Helicidae > Cepaea > Cepaea hortensis. The sequence goes on along the minus strand of OY992876.1, from coordinate 161,586,754 downwards.
CACTCCAAGACTACCAGGAAACGACATATCTAGTCAAACCTTCTGGCCTAGATAAACAACAGTGTAAGACACACTGTATGGACTACTGAGTGAACTAAAATAGACAGTGTACCACGCAGAGCGTCGCAGGCGATCATGTTCCTCCACAAATATCTATTGTGTGTGTTCTTGATACGTTCGATTGCTGCGTTCCATTTGTCGATCCACCCAAAACTATCTAGGTGTTAATTTGTACATCTATTACTAGTTTTAATAAGCACGAAGACGAACACAAGGCATTAAGGAAACCTTGGGGAAGAGGAGTGCATGTTGCCGGAAAAATAGCACGACATCGAGAGGCTTTTCGGAAGATCGTGATGAGAGCGTAGTTCTGAAAAAGATCTGCTACATGATGATAATGTTTTCATTGACCCTGTACAACTTTAGTTTCATCGTTATGTCATTTACTGTAACCGTACACACTGGTTGCTATGTTTTCTTTATTGTGACTGTAACCTGCGTTGGTGTGTTACATAGTTTTAGTCCTTTCTTTCCACTTTTTCTGTAGTTAATTTCTATTCTTGCAATTCATTTTAATTTCTTCCTACGATCAGTATATTATAATCATAAAGCAGATTATTTATATCTAGATACTCAACTGTCACACCTGGCATACCTGTTATGTTGTTGTTGTTGTTGTTGTTGTTTGTCCATCAAGAATGATGATGACCATTCATTTCATCCAGTGGGGTTGAAAGTATGGAGCCTTGAGTTCTAAGATGGCTGATAAGGCTTATTTTGGCTCGAAATGTTCTTTGACAATGTGGACAAAGAATGCTTTACGTTTCTGGAGGAGGATTTTCTGCAGTGGTTTTTCTGTTCTGTCTTTTCTTCACAGCTCTTGCAATTCTGGTTGCCTCACAAGTGACTGCACCCTTGCGTAATGATGCACGCCACAAATTTCCTATTGCTATACCTGTTATAGATCTCCATGTATGCTCACCGTATATCACTCATAACGCGCATACAAAGGTGCGAGTTTAATTCTAATCCACCCACAGGCGATGCGGAGACTCCTTATTGACCGAGTCTGGTACCTGTCGATCTCTAAATATCTCGTCTGGACGTTCATGATACATGGGCGTGTCTGGCTTACGAAAGGATGAAGGATTTTCCCACGATTTCCACTGTGATGAAGCTTGCCGAGGACCACAAATTTTCACGCTACGAGCTTGCAAGCGAATCACAACAATGCAATATAATGATGATCTGCGCCCACTGCTTGCGGACTCAGCATAGGAAAAGCCGTGACTGAGAAGTTAAGGTGTTCGCTTCAGTCTCAGAAGGTACTGGGTCTGGCCCAAGCATTGGTTTCGAAGTTTTTCATGGACCTTTGGTATTTAATGACCTTACACAGCCATCTGATCTCTTGGGTAGTGACATCGAATACCTAGCCGTCTCGGATAATGGTGAAAAACAATAGGTTTCGAGTACATGTTGTGCACGTAAAATATCACCGGCAGTTGGGAATCGCAAAGAGTAGGTGGAAAAGCCGTGCCTTGGCAAAAGTGTTAGGCCAGACAGCCTAGTCACGGGTGGATAGAGCCCGTTACCATGGATGGAATCAATCTCTAGTCACGGGTGGATAGAGCCCGTTACCATGGATGGAATCAATCTACAGGACACACCCATATGTTGAGGTGCATAACTAGATGTGACGCATACCAATCGAAAGAGAAACGACAACAACAGCACCAACGACAACAGCAGCAACAGCAACAACAACAACAACAACAAAAACTCACTCCAAATAAGTAGCAGAATCGCAAGAGTCTGACGGGTGACTGTTATAAATAGCATATGGTAATGAGGTGTGACATGTACAGTTTTCTTGACTACTACGTTTCCTTTTTCTACACCGAAAGAGTGTTAAATCATACAAACCAGACTGACGGACAGACAAACAGGCAAACAGACAGCCATAGTGAGAGACAGAAAGACATACAGGTATAATAACAAACCGACAGACGGACAGTCAGTCAGACAGATAGACAAGCAGACAGAGAGATAAACATATAAACAGATATACTAGGTCCGTAGGAAATAAACAGAAACGACAACTCCTACTTCGAGCATCATCACCTGTTTCCACGGTCGTCCAATCGCTGGTCTGATCCGCTTCCTCAATAACTTCCGCTGACCGACTTATGGGAGCACGAGCCACCAGCTGGAAGACGTTGTTTGTGTGGTGCAGGATCTGTGGATCGAGGAAACATCGAGACAATAAATCATACAAGTCTGACATGTGTGACGTCAACAAGTGAATTCCGTTGCACTGTTTCGCCAAGCCTGTGGCTCAGTAGCTCAGTACATCCGAATTTGAAATGCATTTGTCTCGGGTCTGCTTTATATAGCCTTTGACTGTCGCCATCTACCCAAAAAGGCAACGAATGAATTACCTCTGTAAAGTTCATGCAACAAAAAAGGTAAATACAAACCTTGGACCGGCAATATATTCAAACAATGCACAGTCATTAAAATGCACCCTGCAAACGCACGCACGCACGTACGCACACACACACACTGGCCAGCTGGACTTAATTATTGACTTCTCGTCCTTGACTTTGAGACGTAAATTACAAGAGCCTCTGAATCGGATTGGGTTCGTCTGATGTCGAGGGACACTTGTAATAGGGAACGGTAACCTTTACGCAAAATCAGTCCAGCTCATTCACTAGTTGCAACTACAAGAAATAATAATAATGTCCATGTGGACTACACTCGAGTTCAAAGAGAGCGAACGCAACCAAAAAAAAAAAAATTGTTCTTCACTAATGAAGGCCTTCTAGCCAAAACGTTCAGTCCATCAAATGTGATTGTGTTCGGGTAAATCCGGCAGTTTCCACTTTCCATCTGATGATTTATTCATTGCAATTCTTGAGTATTGTTTTGTGGATTCTCGTATAGCCTCGTGGCCATCTCGCCATTCGTATAATGTTTTCATAAATCTTGTACGCCTCGGCAAACATGCAGTGCGTTATTAGAAAATAACCGAGGCAGCGCCAAGGCGAGATGGGCCGCGAGAGATAAGAGACAAGCAATGAGATGCAATTAATATTGAGAAGATTTTGCGACGCATCAAGTTACACTGATTTGATGCAGAAGTGTTGAGTGCTGAGAATAATTCAGATACAGAAAAATGCAAAGATGATAAGGTGTTGAGTTAGTCCATTTGAGTACACGATTCCTGTCTGATTTATTGCTTCATGATTAAAGATGTCGTTTATGCAGTCAATCAATCAATCAATCAATCAATCAATCAATCAATCAATCAATCAATCAGTAAGATAAATCAACAACTAATCAATCAATTGATTAATCAATTAAGCAATCATTTAATCAACACATTAGCAAAGTCGGTCAATCAATCAACTGATGAATATTTAAGTCAACGAATCTATCATCAATCAAAACAATCAATAAATATCATTCAACGAAATAACCGGTTTGAGCATTCAGTCAACCGTCTAAAAAAAATAACCATTCGCAATAAAAAAAACTAGTCGATACATAAATTAATACAGTAATCTCCAACCAATCAATCAATAATCAATCAATAAAACAATCCTTCACTAATTGATCAATCAATCATATAATATAATCAACTAAACGACCAGCAATTATATATAACACAGGCGTACCCCCCCCCCCCCCCCCCCAAAAAAAAAAAAAAATTTCTTTGGGTGCCAAACATTTTACACCTGGATTTGCATACATGAGAACTGCTAAATCCAAATATCACATTTATTTGTCGGTAGAAGCTCTAGTTTTCAAGATGCAGGCGTTAGTGTATTTAATTAATATTAGTACATTATTTAAGTATATACGGTTCGGGGGGGGGGGGGGAAACTATTGCTATTTAGTCCCTTACAAAATAAAACTACCTGTTCACTTACAGTTTCAGTTTTCCAAGAATCTTCGAAGAATAGTAAAAAAAAAAAAAAAAAGAGAAGATATGAACCCACTGCATGCACGTTAGTATGCTAGTTATTTTCCTACATTTTTAACACAGAGAATGACATAATCATCATAATCATCATAATGACAGAAGAGCATGATTTCTTTCACAAGATTTATTTTGTTATATTTGTGAAGAGTATACTTTGAAAGAAGAACACAGGAAGCATATTACTGTTTTTGTAAAAAAGGCATACTTTGCTTACCATAAAGTAAAATTAGGCGATCAGGACAAGACTTTGGCTCCTCATTTTGTTTTACAATCATGCGTTGAACACCTGCGACAGTGGATTTGTGGGAAAATAAAATTTTTAAAATTTGAATTTCCAATGGTTTAGAGAGTGCCCAAGAACCACTATAATGACTGTTATTTCTGTGTTGTCAATAGTAAGGGAATTAATGGGGGAAAAATCACAAAATTGGAAATATACAGATTAAGATTCTGCTAGGCGACCTGTTCCACACGGAATGAAATACCAATTCCAACTTTCAGTCAGATTTCGGTTTCCATGCTAGAAGATGAGACAGCAGTGGCACGTGGAACGAAAAGTGACAGTGATAGTGATTTCGAATGTGCTTTTCCAGCTGCTCAGCGCTTCGACTAGAGTGAATGGAATGATCCAATCCGACATTGATATCTCTTCAAGGAAACTTCATAACTTTTTGCTTCAATATTGAAAGAAAAACAAATTACTGACTGCTGAAACAAAGGTTACATTTTATCGTAGCAGAGAGCAAGGTATTCTTCGATTCTATTGTAAAGAAAACAACCTTGTATTTTGTACTAATGTAGGAGGTCTTGTAAACGAAATGGGTGTAACTTATACACCAGATCAGTGGCGACATTTTATTTACAGCTCTAAAAGAAGTTTGAAAGGTGTTCTCTTATAACAAAGCCTGGGCTAAAATATAGAGATCATGTGTTGCCCATGCAGCATGATCCCTCTCTCGGCCTGCCTAGTTCACTCCAGAGGAAAGGTAACACCCCTACATCTGGAACAAGACAAGCTGCAGAAGCTGCCGGATCAGCAAAACAATGCTCTAACTGTCCGCCTATCGGAGCTTCGATCCTAGACCAGTCGCCAACCAAGGCTTAGGGCTTGGTCTGCCCTGCCATGACAATTTTGTCTTTAGCTTGCATTTCCTCGCACTAGGGTAAGGCTTGTACCCTCCCAATTGCGCTCTTCCGCCCGAAGCCGTTGGCACAATGTGGGGTGTCGGGTTTGGTAAGCGCCGCCCAACGTTCGGCGCTAACAGAAACCAGGTAGTACCGTCTACTGTTATACGGTAGCTCAGTCATATCTGACTAAGACCTGACTGTCTGTTCTCTTATACGATGGTAACAAATATGGTTCAATTCCAATTGCTCATTCTATTACAATGAAGGAGGAGCATCCTACGATAAGCATAATTCTGGAAAAATTGAAGTATTTAGAACACAACTGGATGGTATGTGTAGATCTTAAAATAATGAACTTTTTGCTTGGTAAAAAAAAAGGGATTAACCAAATACCTATGCCTTATGTTTGTGGGATAGCAGAATAAAAGATTATCACTGGGGGGAGAAAGCAGTGGTGAAAGTTGGAGAAAACAATTTGTCAAGAAGCCTTTCATTGATCGAAGAGTTCTACTGCCACCGTTCCATGTAAAGCTTGGCTGGATGAAGCAATTTGTTAAGGCACTGTATTGCTGTATGACAGTGAATCTTGGCATGTAAATGAACAAATTAGGAAGAACTTGGAAGCAACAGAGATGTCGTTCCTAAGACATGTTGCGAATTCCTTGGACTGCCAAAGTAACTAACAACAACCTGAAAGAGGCTAGTGAAACTAGAACATTATATACCCCCGGGAAGGTTAACCCGGTCAACAAATTCCCGCAGAAGTCGGATGTGTCGGCCTAACGGCGCAAGAACGCAGCTCTTCTGTAAACAGGCACAACGCAATCACGTCCGAAAAAAAAACAACTCCGGATGAACGCAGAAGAAGAAGAAGAACATTATATACAACAATAAGAAAGAAACAAACATCTTTCTTTTGTCATGTTATGAGAAGAGAGGCATTTGGGGCATCGTGACACCTGGAAAGATTGAGGGGAAGAGAGGGAGAGGCAGACCAAGAGAAATGATGCTAGATAGATTGAGACGGTGGCATGGAGGAATATCACCAGCAGAGTTGATCCAGAAAACCAAAGACCGGGATCTGTGGAAAGTAATGAACGCCTACGCCAGTCGGCATGGCACTTGATGATGATGAGATGTTTCCTGAACAAAGATGTTACCTGTTTTAATTGCTTGTGCAGACATTTTCCGGAACTGAGCACAGACAAACTTAAAGCTGACATTTTTATGGATCTCAAATTAGAAAGTTAATAAACGATCCACATTTGATTGATTCGATGAACAAAACAGAGTCCACAGCCTGGTCATTATTTGGTTTATTTGTGCAAAACTGTCTGTGTAACTTTAAAGTAGACAATTATTTTGAATTAGTTGAAAAATATTGAGTTTTTGTAAGCTTGGAAGCAACATGGGCATGCAATTGCATTACCCAGATAAGCATTTACATTTCTTTCCCGAGAATATTGGCGACTTCAGTGAGAAGCGAGGTAAAAGATTTCACCAAGATATAAAAACAATGGAAGAGAGAGACCAGGGACTTTAGGATGCCCACATGATGGCAGATTACTGTTGGACCCTTAAGCGTGACAGTCCAGGCATATCACATTCCAGAAAGTCCTCGTAAAGAAGCTTTTTTTGTGTTGACTAAAGATAGAAATGCTAGTGATAAAGTTTTCATACATTATGGTGTTTTATACGAAGGTAATAAATGTACAGTAATTACGTATACTATTAATGCAGATTACAGTCAAAGTACCACTGGTGGCACCTAACTCTAGGCTTGCATATAACAATTGCCCTACTAAGAAGATCATTCTTAGTTATCTCAAAACTAGAGCTGGTAAAAAAATCTGATTATCATGTTTGGATTCAGCAACACAAAATTAATAAAGAACAGCTATTAAATTTAAGGCACCAAAATGTGTGTAGACCAATGTAATCTTTCTATAATCATATTTTACTGAAATATAACACAGACAAGTGTTGCAGTGGTAAGCAAGCTTGCTTTCTGTGTCAGTAGTCATGTGTTCAAATCTCGTTGAATGCGGGGATGTTTTATCTTTGACTAAGGCTCCCAGGGTGACCTAGCCTAAACTGAGTACCAGGAAGTGTCACGGGAAGTAAAGGCAACCGTCAAGATATAAACCACATCATCCCTCGACTGTCGATAGTTTTGAACAAATACTGGATTAGTGCAGTTTACTCAATACACTTGATGGCGGCAAAAGGTGTACCTCTTTTGTTATCTATACAAGATACTCACCCTTTCCCTCGTTTAGTTCACCCATTCAATGTTTGACTGTCGATCTGCTTGCATACCTAGCTATCAACCTACCAATAATAATATTATTACATTGTCTAATTTCATATTTTTCTTTAGATCTGTTTGTGTTGTTCTGTCCCTGATGAAAATTAATATAATCGAAATGTCGTTCGTTGTGTCGAAGTATAATTATTTTTATTTTTTCCCCCCAGTTATTTATGTTCACCATTGAGGAGTTCGTTGTAAAATATGCACACTGTATTCGTGATTGGTATATTTCACTTTATTTTTCTTTTATGCAGGAGTTACACATACCTAACTTTTTAAATTTCCTGTTACTAACCCACCAGCCTGCTTTCCTGACTAGCCCACCTATCTGCATACGTACCTACCCATCTAGCAACTGTTATATTGTCTGACTATCTGTCTATATATTTATCTGACTGCCTGCCTATGTACCGATCCCTACACACTAATATACCCATATCCACCTATTATATACCTTCCTACCAACTTACCTGACTGACTGTCTTTATACCTACTTTCTGTGTGTCTGTGTATTTATCTGTCCACCAACCCACCTATGCGCCCATCACCTACCTACCTACCTACCTACCTACTTAGTACCTACCTTCCTACCCACCTACCTACCTACCTACCACCCACCCACCCACCTACCTACCTACCTACCCACCCACCCACCTACCTACCTACCTACCTACATACCTACCCACCCACCCACCCACCTAACTGCCTACCTGCCTATCAACCAATCTGTCTACCTCCTCACCATCTGTCTTTATACTGTCTGTCTGCATGACTCTCTCGCTCTCTCTCTGCCTCTTTCTCCTTGTCTCTCTGCCTGTCTCTCTGTATGCATTTACGTTCTTCTGATAATCTTCCCACCATTCCTTATTTTTAAAAATAAGAGTCATTGCTGAGAAGGTATATTGCTGCACAGGAGTTAAAACATGGAGATATACACTAAGAAAAAAGGAAAACTTGGAGAAAAGATAAGAAGATGCAACTTAGTCTGTATGGCATGACCAAACGAAGCTAATCCACGTGGCAAAGAAAGGAATATATTTCACATGCTATCAATGAGTGTCAAAAGAACGAAGTTGTGTCAATGCTTGAATGTGTGTGATTGCCAACTATTTGCCCATGTTAGTTTATTGTCAATGTACGTTTGGGTTCAGTTCAGTTCTGTATGGATTTTAATCATTGTGTTCTTGATCTGTCTAGAGGTGCTCCGATTTTCCCCGTAAGAAATTCATGAGTTTACAGCCAATAAATGTGCCATTTTGGTGTTGATTGAAGAGTTCTGTCATACGACTGATGGATGTATTGCTTTCTTGGGCATCTCTGATTTTTAAACCCAGCATTTGCCAGGTAACTATGAAAGTTCATTCATTAAATTGAAAGTCCTCGTTTCGGTCAAAATGATAATCTTTGCCATCATCAGGGCATCACCATCACCATCATCATTATCATCAGCATCATCATTATGAACATCGCCATGATCATCGTCATCAGTGTCAACATAATCGTCATCGTTATCATCACTAACATCATCATCATCATCATCATCACTATCATCATCACCATCGACACAATTATCAGATATTCGTGCACTATGGACTATTTCCTGATCATCTTCCTTCTATGAAACTGTCTGTCACATGCCACACTATTAATGCCAACAAATATATCTCTGTAGTTGAGTTGGTCGGGTATGGGCACCCCCTATCAAATAAGATGCAAGGCACCTCTTCCTTCCCTAGAATACTGGACACTTGTGGACAAGGTGGAGTCCCACCCAACCAATGTTGGGAGATGAGAAGGCTGACAGATTAGCTGGGTCTGCACCTATTTGGCGGAGTATTGCTGCGTGATGAGGCATATGTGATCTGAGCCCTTAGGAATTGTGTGTATAGTGCAGAAGAACCGATAGGTCATCACGCACTGGAGATAATGGTGCTGCAGGTGGTGGCCATAGGATTTGGCTGACACTCAAAACTCCGAGGAAAGCCGGAACACATATGGGAGTATCCTGAGTGTTGTGATATCTGTTCTTAACTCAACTTAGCTATATGTCTAAATGTGCGAATGAGTTAGTTAGTTAGTTATCAGTTGGGGTATCTTCGTTGCACTCCGGACATGTCCATAGGTGCTCAGATCCTCCCCCCAGCATATGCATCAGCGTCCGGTGGCTAATAGTGCCAGTTCTGTGTTGGTTGACGAGGCGCTTTGTTTTCCCGATGTACCTCTCGCGTCTGGCTGTGCCGATTCTTACTCCCAGGTCTTTCATCCTGGAAAGCGATGTGGAATCACTGGCGTCAAAATCCTCTGTTCTCGCCATATCTTTAAGGGCGTTAATAACATCGGCACGATCTATGGGCTGGCCATCTACAGGGGGTGCAGAGCCAGCCAATTTATCAGCTCGTTCATTTCCCTCGACTCCCGCATGTCCCGGGACGAAGATGAAGGTGACTTTGCGGACAACAGACTTCCGCAGCGACTCAGTCCACTGTCTACGTACAGATCCAGCTTCGACCTTCTGAATCATGCTCATTGAATCACTTAGTACACACACGTTGGTATAATGCTGTGATTCCAGCCATATGAAAGCCTGTGTAACTGCCATCACCTCCATCGTCATGCTGCTCGTGGTCATGGAGTGGGCACCACTGGATTCTTGAACGGTTCGGCCCGCTGAGCGGGCTGTAAATGCCCACGCACTTCTCTGCTGCTTTACAACAGATCCATCTGTATAGATGAGTACTTCGGGACTATCTGAGTGATCATAGATGAGCGCGTTAACCTCTGCATTGACAGCGGCAGGGTTCTGCTCTCTGCACCGTCTGTCGAGTGTGATAATGCAGGAGAAGGTACACTTAAAAGCTGGAGGCACCGGCACCCATTCCTTGCCGGGGTTGATACTGGTAAGACTGCAGACCTGTCCGACGACATCTTCCGCCCGACCCATCCATGATTTGCCCCTCTTTAGCCTGTCACCCTTTTCTCTGAATACAGCGTCATGCAGAGGGTGCTGCTCATCTGCACTTATTTTTAAGTATGCACGAGCTCTCCAGATCTTGATCCTGTGTTCCATTGTCGGGAAGTCAAGGAGGTATCTCATTGCTACACAGCTGGTGTCTCTCGTGCAGCCCAAAATGATGCGCATGGCTTCGTTTTGTACCTTTTCAAGTCTTCCAATCTGTGTAGGGCTGACAGTGAGGATGGCCAGGGCATACTCGATGCGTGAAAGCACAAGTCCTTGGAACAGAAGTAATAGCAGTCTTTGCTCGATATTGGCACTCGCCATGACTCTCATTGCTGCCAAACCTTTTCGAGCCTTCGTTATGACATAATCGACATGATCTCTGAAGGACAGGCTACGATCAAGCCTCACGCCAAGATATGTCATTGACTGGGTTCTACTCAGAATGCTCCCATCCATTCTTACTGCCGGCAGGTCTGTTTTCACAATATGGTTGTTTAGTGAGAGCCATGTAACCGTTGCCTTTGCAGGGTTGACAAGGGCATCGGCATCAGCACACCATGAGGAAATTCGATCTAGTTCGCCCTGCATATAGTTGGCAACCGCCTGTCTATCTCGACCCTGTCGATACACGAGGATGTCGTCAACGAATGATAGAGTCCTACCCCTCCCATCCAACTGTTGTTCAGTGATCGGCACCGTATACACGTTGAATAGTACTGGTGACAGTGGTGAACCCTGCGGCAATCCTGGACATATCGTTATCGGCTCAGAAGACCAACTCCCGCATCTTAGCACCACCTTCCTTTGGAGTAGAACTGCAGCTATCCATCGTACAAGGTGAGGGTGCACTTTCAGTCTGAGGAGGGTTTGCATCAAGTGCTCGAAAGATACTCTGTTATATGCGTCCTCTAAGTCTATGGCGGCCGCACATGTCTCTTCTCTGACCTGAAATCCTTCGTAAACATCTTGAGCAAAGACCGCCGCATTCAGCCATGACTCTTTGTTGCGTCTGTATCCTCCAAGTGTGGGCGGGAAGCAGCCGAGCTGTTCCAAGTCCCAAGCAAGTCTGTGTGCTACAATTTTCTCCAGTGGCTTGCCAACAGTATTCTGCATCGTAATGATTCTGTAGCCGCTTATCTTGGAGTGGTCTTTGTTCGGTTTTGGCAGCGGCAGCAGGTAGCTGTGTAGCCATTCTTCTTTGACCTGACCCCTCTGGATACTGGTGTTGAATTCTCTGGCCAGTTCTTCCATGTCATCATCTGATATCACCATTAGGTCACCATATCGGATGCCGTCTGGGCCTGGGGCGGTGTTAGGTGATTTCTTGAGCATCGCACGCAATATGTCAACTGTGATCGTCCATTCTTCGTCTGTCCCGACCCCCTCGCACAACTGAGAGAGTGTTGTTGTGGTCCTCTGTCTGGCGGGCTCGTCTTTCTGGTCAGTCTGTTCTATGTAGCGTGCAAGAAGGGCCTTACCTTTATCCGCATCCGACTTTTTCCATGCGAGGTCTGTGCCTTGAAAGTCTGGAATACTCCTACGTTGTGCAGCACCGTTCATGCTCTTGTGGAGGCGCCAGAATGTCGTAAGAGATTGCTCGGAGCACACCTTCCTGCAGAACTCGTCCCATTTGTCGGCCTTGGCCTGTTTGGCGCAGGATTTGAATAAAGTCGTCGTCCTAACGACCTCAGTCTTCAGGTTCGCCAATTCAACCTGTGGCATGTTAGCCTTTCTGGCCTTTTGCCAGTCTTTGACAGCCTGCCTCTTTCCCAGCCACACCGGGCCACACCCAGCCACACCCAGCCACACCGTGCGAATGAGTGTTAGTGCTAACGTGTGCGTGTCTCATGTGTAATCTTCTGAGGACTGTTGTATACAATGTTCATCATCAAGAAACACGTCCTTGGCAGAACGTCCCTTTCATCATCATCATCATCATCATCATCATCATCATCATCATCATCATCATCATCATCATCATCATCATCATCATCATCATCATCATATTAAGTGCTATGTAAGATGGCATAGGCGTTCATGACTCTCCACAGATCCCGGTCTCTAGTATTCTGGATCAACTCTGCTGCTGATATTCCTCCATGTCACCGTCTCAATCCATCCAGCATCATTTCTCTTGGTTTGCCTCTGCCTCACGTCTCCTCGATCTTTCCAGTTGTCACGATGTTCTCTGATGCCTATCTTCTCTTTACGTGACCGAAGAAAGTTGTTCATGTCTTTCTTATTGTTGTATATAATGTTCTAGTTTCATTAGCTTGTTTCAGTCAGTCGTCGTTAGTTACTCTGGCAGTCCAAGGAATTCGCAACATTCATCTCAGGAACCACATCTCTGTTCTTCTAATTTCTTCTTAATTTATTCACTTACATTCCATGATTCACTGCCATAAAGCAAAACTGGTTTTATATAGCATTTCAGCACTCTCTTTCTTACATTCTGTGATAATGAGTTATTGCATAAGATACTCTTCATTTTCTGAAATGCAGCTTTTGCCTGCCCTATTCTGCTCTTAATCTCTGTTGTGCATCTTCCACCTGATGTTATAAATGCCCCTAGGTATTTTCATCATGACCCATGTAAACGATTCTCATTACATTGTCAGTTTCCCTGCTTCACACATCCTTCCACTCAAAGTGTCTACAATGTCCTGTGTCCACTATCGTATGTAACGGGCCCCGCCTCTTCTTCCAGGAACCATGTCTTCTATCTCCGTGCTTTGCAAACAACTGCTACGTTTAGAATGACCTGTATATGTCAGTTTCCACCATGGCGAAGTTATCAAGCCATCTGCCTCGCGCTCCGAAGGTTATGGGTTCCATTCCGAGCTATGTCTTTCGGTTCATGAGTGCATTTGTATCGGAGACTCCTGGGGATCGTCGCGAGAGCTACGGAGTTTGTGCTTTGTTCGACACTTTCAGCAGGCCGCCCTGCGGATAGAGACCGAGTCATATGGGATAAAAACCCGGTGCAATGAAGTCGATGCTCTCGACTTTTAAGACTTTTGTTTAGGCAGGATGCTGTTTATGAGCAAGTTTGGGTTTTAATACTCACATCTTTTGCAAATGTCTGTATCTTTTATTGTCTTCTTTGTCTACGGCAATGTAAGACTTTGTCTGTAACATTTAAGTTCTAGGTCTACGAGACGTGGACTGCACCTGACCCTGCAGCCAGTAGGGATAGGACTGGATATTATCTCCCATCATCATCATGTGCCATGCCGATAAGTGTGGGCGGTCATGTTTCGCCATCTTACACGATCACCAGAGTAGAGGATCAGCTCTGTGCTCTTGTTTCGATCATTACCATGTGGCCAAGCCGTCCAGATATTTACTTCTCGGTCATCCCCTTGTTATTTTCCCTCTAATTTTGCCTATAGTCACCAAGGTCTATAGTTTTGTCTCTTCTCACAATGCTCCTCCCCCCCCCCCCCAAAAAAAAAAAAAAAAAACTGACTGTATACGCCTAATTTCTCTAATCTGTTTGCCGCTTTCATCTGCCTCATGTACACCGTTGTCTAGCCAATATTAGTGGTTATATAGTCTAACGATAAAGGCGAAGGTGATGCTGATGATGATGATGCTAATAGTGATCTATGGCAATAAGAATGGCGATCTTGATGCTAGTGATAATGGGAGTGATAATTGTATTAATGATAATTATTATATGACGATGGCCATGATGAGGCTAATAATGATATAGTTACCATACGTTGAGTGACATTTATGGAACAGACAGACATACTGATCGACCGACAGACTGACCGACCGAGCGACAGACAGCCAGGTAGTCAGACAGACCAACCAACAGACAGACAGCCAGACCGACAGACCGATCGATCGACAGACAGACAGTCAGACAGACAGACACACATACCGACCGACCGACCGACAGATAGAAAGACATTTGTAGAGGACACAGCAAGGCTAGGCAATCGTGTCATGTTCTCGAAGAATCTGGTTTACACGTGAAAGTCACCGATAAAAATAGATCATGAAATGTGGCAAACAATTAACGACAAATGCAGACATGGGGCATATGGAAACATAAACAATTATTAATAAAAATAGGACAAGATGGCATCTAATCAACACAGGTGAGAGCATGTTTAGATGGAAATTGGAAGACATGCTCTGGGGGAGACTAGAACAATAAACCATAGAGATTACCTTGACGTCGGGATGGCGGGAGATGTGTGTGGTTGGGTAGTTGGATTGACAGGAGAAGAGACACGGAGAAGGGAAAGTGGGGTGGGGGTGAAAATATGGAGAGCAGAGGGAGGGAGAGCGTTAGAAGAACAGAGAAAGAGAGAGAGAGGGAGAGAGAGGGGGAGGAAGGATAGAGAGCGGGGGGGGGGGGGTGAGAAATGACGAGTAATTGGAAAAGTTATGGCAAGAGAAAGGAGACTTAAAAATATGTAAAAGGAAATGAAAAGAAGTCTAGAAATGACAGAAGAGAATGAAAGAGAAAGAAGCAAGAAGAGATGGGAAAGATGAAAGAGAAAGAGATGGCACGAGAGAGAGAGAGAGAGAGAGAGAGAGAGAGAGAGAGAGAGAGAGAGAGAGAGAGAGCATGAAAACGAGAAAGAGAGAGAGAGAGATAGGGAGAGGGTAGTGAGATGGTGATACTAAAAAGGTGCAAAAGAAAGGAAGAATGAATGAGAGTATGAACAAGGAGAGAGCGAAAGTATGGAGGAGAAGGAGTGAGCGAAGGATATACCCATTGAAATTCATTGGGATCTGCAAGTGAAAGAGCACAAGAAACCGTTAAGTGTTAAACTGATGGCGAGAACGGAACAGGAGAAATATAATCGCGAGCAGTGATATATTATTTATTATTATTTGTGTGCTTACAGATACTATGCATTATTGGGTACCGTCATAACACTAGGTAGAGTTGTAATATTGGGTAGCGTTATAACATTTGGTTAAGTTATAATATTGAGCACCCTCCTAACATTGGGTTTAGGTGTAAAATTTGGTAGAGTTGTAATATTGGGTAGCTTCGTAAATGTGGGTAGAGTGAAAATACTGGGCGAAGTGGTAACATTATATATAGAGTTATAGGTGAGTTGAGTTGAGTTAAGAACCGACATCACTGCACTCAGGAATTCCCATACGCGCTCCGTCCCCTCGTTCAACAGCCAACGAAAAGTCATACTACTAATCGTTCCTACCACTATCTGATTAAAAGTTCTTCTGGTGTTCCCTCTCAGTTTTGAGATTCTTCCAGAACCTCTGTCGATCCCCCGCAATCTCATTCTTTCCACGTATGGGTATATATAGAGTTATAACAATGGGAAAGTGGAAACATTGCACAGATGTGTAGGGAACTTTGACCCTTCCACCCGAAGTGTAGGGATATTGTGACACTGTATTCACTAACCTCTGAGCAAAAACACTGAGTAGAGTTGTAACAAAGGGTAGAGTGGTAACACTGGGTAGAGTGGTAACATTGGGTAGCGTGGTAACAATGGGTAGCGTGATAACATTGGGTAGAGTTGTAACGTAATACTGGATAGCGTGGTAACATTGAGTAGCGTGGTAATACTGGATAGAATGGCAACATTAAGTAGAGCTGTACCATTGGGTAGCGTGGTAATAATGGGTAGAGTTGTAACATTGGATAACGTGGCAACATTTAATACAGTTTTCCCGTAGTGAATTTGAATGATGAAGACACAAACAATAGATTGCACAATTTATTGCCTGGCATATTTCGCTGCATCTCGTCAGGTACATATTGATGCTGCAGAATTCACACAGTGCCTGTTGTTTAACACACACAATACTCGCTTGTTAAAGTTGCTGAAGCCATAATGATCAATCTACACAAGCCAGCTTTGTGCAAACAAAAAGACATGTTAGTCAGTTTAAAATTACCTTAGTAGACAATTGATATTACTGTGCGAACATGTGCATATTTCAGCTTGAAGGATTTATGTAGTTAATAAACTTTATGTTGTGTGAATTCTGCAGTATGTACCTGACGAGATGCAGCGAAATATGCCAGGCAATAAATCGTGCAATCTACTGTTTGTGTCTTCGTTATTCAAATTTAATAAAATGGTATGATTGGATAGAGAGGTAATTATTCTACAAGGTGAATCACAACAAGATAACTTGTGGAGAGCGTGTTGAGATCTCAAAGCATTGCTCTGTGTATGATCCGTTTCGGAATAGCTGTATAGCTGATGTCGATTACTTACGAAGAATGAAAAAGGTAAAAGTAGAAGAGGCTGGATAAGATGTAGATGATGATGATGACGACGACAAAGATCATGATGACATGGGTGACAGTGAAAAGATAACGAAATCGAGTTCACAATAAACAGACTATTCAAAGTTTGAGTTGATTCTAATGTCCTCTGTTTTATATTCTTTTGATTTTCTTCAATTTACAAATGTACTCAGAAACAGGAGATATCACCATGACAGCCGCTGAAAGATCCTGATAACGTATCACAGAAGAAGGTCGGATGTTTTTTCCAGATTGTTTCCAAACCAGACAACATTAAAACAAGCAGGTTCATTTCTTTCCAACAGCAAACAGTGAGCAGGCGAGAAATGATCCAAATCGAGGCTTTACTCGTCAACCTGGAATACCAGCACAATCGTGAATTGATGACACCGACCAAAAAATACATAGATGGTTTTCAGTTAGTTCGCATGCGCAGTAGTGGCGTCAAAAGCGGATACACTTCACCACGTGCTTTAGAGCTTAAGCAGAGGAGATAACTCCGGTGTCAAATGTTCCGTTTGTTGAATTATTAATTTACATGTTGTGGTTGTTGTTCGCCTCGATGCCGGATGGGCTCACGATAATCACTACTGTTGACAGGGCCAACGCCCCTGCACTCCGAAAACACCGCGGGGGACCTCACTCTTTCAGCAATTATTGGAAAAAAGGTGTATATTTAGCACTGCTGTTAAAGTGGTGGTAGAAACACATATGTATCCAAATGTCTATGTGTGTGTGTCTGTCTTAATAATAGTATGTCATAGACTGTGTACATATACAAGTAAATGTTTGTGCATGTCCTTTGAAGGACGTGCGATTACACCATAGGTTGACTTACTAAGCATATTTATGTCCAGTAGTTTGCCATTGCCGGTCTCTCTGGCTGTGGGGTTACAACACTTTCTCTCTGTAATCCCGTTTATCACGCAGAGTCTCGTAGCGGAGCGAGAACTGAGGCGGTTCGACCCCCGCTCGTGACTTGCGGGATACTGAGCCGGCCGCTCAGAAAGCAATGGCAAACTACTGAGCGTAATCTTGCCAAGAGATCAACATACAGCTGAAAGATGCTGGTGTTGACAGCTAAGTCCTGTAAAAGGATATGCTAAAAAAAAAAAAAAAAGTTTGCCATTGCTTTCTGAACGAGAGGTTAGAGTTCACCTTATTGCCGGTGTAGGGTTTGAACACCGACCCCGCCATTAACACACCGGAAGCTTAAGAGCGAGCGTCTTCATTATTTCCACGACCTCTCTCTCTCTCTCTCTCTCTCTCTCTCTCTCTCTCTCTCTCTCTCTCTCTCATATATATATATAAATGCGCGCACGCGAGCGTGTGTGTGTGTGTGTTTGCATGTTTGTGTTTATATTTTATGTATGCCTGTATGTGTGATTACGGGGAACGCGTTAGTGTAAAGGCTAGTAAGCTCGAATACACATCGAGGCAAATTTTTGTTAATTTACGTGTCTCGCAAGGTCGACCGAGCCTAAAATGGATATCATTAAATGTCCTGGAAAGTAAAGGCTACCGGTGCAATGCCAACCTAACCACCCACCGAGAGTGGATTTGTCCATACAAATATGAGGCTAGCACCATGTGCCGATTACTCAAAAAGATATAGACGGATTATTTGCTTGTGTGTGATCGTGTAGACGAGTATTATGTATATTTAGGGTGTAGTTTTAATGACTGTGCAATTTTTGAAAATATAGCAGTTGCAAGTTTTGTATTTACCTATTATGTTGCATGAAATCCACAGTAGGCAAATTCAAAACAACTCATTAAAAATACACCCTACATATAGACACACATACACACTCGTCTACATAATTACACACATACCCACTTGTCAACACGCGTACACACATACGTGTGCATGTAGATGTACGTATGTATGTGTATGTCTGTGTATGTTTATGTGGATCTGTGTGTATGTATATGTATGTGCATACAGCGTAAAACTGGAACTCATGTGTAATAAAGAATAAAAAGTACCAGAACGATATAGAATGCCTGAAAATTGATAATAAATGGAGAATAATAAAAAAAAGAGAGAAAGAAAGAGAAAGAGATGGACAGACAGATGGAAGACGAACGGACAGGCAGAGACAGGAAGATAGAGAGAGAGAGAGAGAACGAGAAAGAGAGAGAGAGAGAAAGAAATACAGATAGACTGAGTGACAGACAGATGGACAGATAAACCAGCATACAGACATACAGAGAGAGAAAGAATTAATGAGAGAGAGAGAGAGAGAGAGAGATAGAGAGAGAGAGAGAGAGCATATCTGTGTGTGAATGCGTGTGCTGTTGTTGTTGATGAAAAACAGGCAAGGTACACGATAAAAATAGTGAATTGAAAACATACAGACGAAAACACGAAACAACCATAATGAGGCAGACAACAGATTAAGGTTGAAATACAGTACGATTATACTGTTAATATAAGCGTAATTATACACATACGCAAGCAGGACAAAACTGATGATAATCAGGGGAAAACCATAGCAGGTAAGTATTAACATGGACGGAATTGACACTGAACAAGTCATTGAGACATTTTATCATCAAGTAACATCAACATTAAACAGTGGAAATACTAACCACAACCTGAATCTTACCCATAAGTAGTATTAGAAGTTTATAATCCACTGCAAAAGGAGGGTACTATCCTCGAAATACTAAGAACAGAGAGAGAGAGAGAGAGAGAGAGAGAGAGAGAGAGAGAGAGAGAGAGAGAGAGAAAGAGAGAGAGAGAGAGAGAGAGAGACAGAGAGAGAGAGAGAGGAGCTGTAGGAGTTGGATAAAATAGTAAGCGCAAAAAAGGAGGGGCGGGACAGAACTCATGAATAAATAAGCGAGTGTTTTTTGAACTGTTATCTCCCATTTTTAAAAATATTGTTTTTTAATTAAAATTTTTAAACATAATTAATTTACTAATATTTTTTTGCGATTTTTATTTTTGAAAATTAAAAAGTAACGATTACTGTTATATTTGGTTATAGTGGGCGGGGCTTATACACTATAATCGTATAGTGTCAGATCGTAAAATGAAAACCTTAAAAACGTTACGATGGCGCTAGTACTGGTTGTAGTGGGTACGGTGTAGTGAAATTCGTTGTTAAGGGGTGGGTAGCGGTTATTAGTGATCTGTAGAGGGTTGTAGTGGTTTAAACACTATAATCACACAGCTCTTTAAATGAAACCCTCAGAAAGTAAAGATAGTCGGTATTATTGATTGTGGTGGGCACGGCGTAGTGAAATTCGTTGTTAAGGGGTAAATGAGGGGCGGGGTAGCTAGATAAGTGATCCCAAACATTATCATCATACGGGATACAGAGATTCAAATGGAAACGTTAAAAAAACTAAAGATGGTCGGTATTACTGATTGTAGTGGGTATGGCTTAGTGCCATTCATTGTCAAGGGCTGGGTGAGTGGTAGAGTATCCAGGTAAGTCCTTCCAAACAACATCATCATGCCATTTGATAATGCATACGGTTGCGTACACGGAGTAAAATGGGGATATATCCATGAAAATCGGGGGATATACCCTCCAGTATAGTGGTTATGTGTCGCATGGTTGTCTTAGGAGAAATCTTAATTTTAGTTAGAAGTCTCAGAAGTATCAGCCGAGATGAATGGAGGTATAATGCATGAATAATCGATTGTTTTTGTACTTTTTTTAAATTTAAAAATACAAAATTAAAATAGGGGAGGTTAACAGTGCAAAAAACATTCGCTTATTTATTCACGAGTTATATCCATCTCCTCCTTCTTTTCGCTTACTATTTTATTCAGCTCTTACAGCTCATGTTTCTTTGTTCTTAGTATTTCGAGGAAAGTACCCTCCTTTTGCGGTGGATTATCAACATCTAATACTACTCCCATAGCACGGACTCTACACAGACTCTATAAACTGGATTAAAAGAACTTGAAAGCATTTTAGATGTGATACTATTGCTGGATGCAAATTGTGAGCGGGGCAGAAATATGACCAAATCAACACATTCGTATAGCTAAAAAATGTTATTTGCATATCCTATACATGACGTCGCAGTCAACCCCAGCATTTCTTTGTCAGTTTGTTATCACTTGACAAGTTTAACATTCAGTATTTTGTCATTGTTATCTGAATGACCGGCACCTGTACCATTTTATAACCCCTCCCTCCCTCCCCAAAAAAAGCAAGGTGGTCTACTACCAAATCGCCCGCAGCTGTGTTTCGAACGCGGTATATGGAAATATGAGCTGCATCCGTAACCCCCTTCGCAACGGAGCCCTCTATTCTTTTTGACGTGGGGTATAATAAACAGCTGTTGAACACCATGCAACATAAGGTTCCAATGGCTCGGTCACAATATGAGACATGGATTTTGGTATTTAGTGAAAATATTGAAATGCAAGATTCATAATAAAAACAACAGAGAACTTCAGGAACAGCTTGTTAAATCAGCTTGTAAGGAAGCTGGGAGTTCGGACGTGTGTGGGTCGAAGATATTTGCTTAGAAAAGGAGACTGTGCGGGGGACACGGACAGAAGACTTCAACATCAGTCTTGAGACTAATTAACCTAATAATGATGATGATGCTGGTGTTGATACCGATGATGAATTACTGACAGACACACACAGAAACACACTGTTTTGGCGTATCAGCAAGACGCCTCTCGGGAATCGAACGGCTTATCTCAGTGACAACAGGCGGTTGATATACAGTGCGGTGCCATGACGACGTCCCAAAAACACAACCAGGCAAAGATCCCATACGCAGCCATACTATACAAACAACAATGATGAAGAGAGGCTTCAAAGATGTCAAGTTCAGGCAGCTCGCAAACTCAGTTTAAGTGAGGAGTTTCTAATTCATCTCAAGTGAGGGTCGATTTTACCTAACGTAGCGCATACAGGAAATTATTCTAAGTATTACGCCACGCGATTTCTTCTCCGGGTTAAGGAGGCTGGCATGGTCGAATAAATAAGAGATCTCGTTCTTAAACATTCGGTGTGCTGATGCCGAGGTAGCGGGTTCAACCCCTACACCGGTCAGATTGACTAAAATGTTGACTTTTTGTCCTTGACTTTGGAATGTAAATTACAAGTACCTCAATAGTCGGAGTGGGTTCGCCTGATGGCAAGGGACACTGGTAATAATGAATCCACACGCACAAATCAACCCAGTGCACTAAAAGTAGTAGCACGTGTATGGACTACGCTAGAGTTCAATGCAGGTGAACGAAAAATAAAAGAGTTGTGCATGAGGACCAAGTGGGCATTGGGCCAGTGTGTCCCTCTGGTACATTGTACCCATCTCAGTCACTTTCTTAAAGAGATTGACATTTCCCTACCCATATACCGATTTCGACCTAGAAAATTGGTGGGGGGGGGGGAACATGTAAAAACTTAAAATTGAGAACATCTGGACCATAAACAGCAACAGATATGAAAATGAAAAGAAGCAAACAAAAAATTGGAGCACCAAGATCTGAATATGGAGAAAGACTAGTTCATCAACAATATTACAATCTGAATTTGCATAAAAACTGAAACATAAAATGCATTAAGATCTGAATATGGAGAACAACAGGATCATAAGCAGCATCATGTCCCTGACGATGAATCACGCGGCTGGCATTGATGGTAATAACACAATCTAAATATATATTTCACCCCTCAAAACATTCGTCTTTCTGTAGTCCACGGTGTGTGGCGCTACTTGTCATGCCTGTCCACAGTCCTCTGTCTCGGGTAGTTCCTGTAGTCCATGTAGTGTGTAGCACTAGTTGTCATGCCTGTCCACAGCCCTCTGTCTCGGGTATCTCTAATCTCTACATATTTATTTAACTTACCGCCGCTATGGCGAAGGGAGTTACGGAAGCAATTCCTTATCCCGTATACCGCATTCGAAACACAGCTGCGGGCAATTTTGAAGCAGACCGCCTTGCGTTAGTTTTCATAAAATGGCATGAGTGCCGGTAGTTAATAAAGAAAGGGCAAACTACTGAACGTAAACTTGCCCAGGAATCACAAACAGCAACAAATGTTGGGGTTGACTGTAAAGGATAGGTAAGTATCTAGCTTATTTAACTCCCAAGAGCGCCATACAATATCTGTATATTTATGTATGAGGATATGATGGCATAGGGTGTATTAGTTTGCGGTCTCTGCTCCACAGGCGATACAGGACGAAAGAAGAAAGGAGGAGGTGCTATATAGCGCATATAACGTAGCTATAATGTATGATTGCCCGCGCCTGCTGTCATTCTATTTCATGATGATAATTATTTTTAAAAAAATATCTCGATTATCATCTGTCTCTCCATCTGACATAATGAAAAGGTCTGTGAAAGACACGCGAATATCTCTGACATTTTGATCGGAAGCAGACGTTTCACACGTGGCTGGGCATTTCCGAACATTAAAAAAACCAAAACGAATAATTACATATCACACAGAGCAAATTTTGACATTCTGACACCCCCAAAAGATAACAGTTTCATTTTCTAAAACGGTGTCTTCTTATCTCCAATTGACTGGATTACATTTTGGCAGTTTTAACTGAAACTCAGTCTTCATTTCTCCCTGATACTCTTCTCATGTGTTTCACTGTTTAATATAAGATATACCAGGATGTACACAGCATGACTGGTTCCTTTATTCTTTGATATATTCTTGCTGAATATACGAATATATTACTATACAGTAAAATCTGTCCACCGAGCATCGTACTTGCACGCAGTTACAAATAGGCATTGTCCAGATAATCCTAACTTGATTGTGAAAAGCATAACAGAATATGCAAACAGAAGAAGAAGAAGAAGAAGAAGAAGAAGAAGAAGAAGAAGAAGAAGAAGAACAAGAAGAAGAAGAACAAGAAGAAGAAGAATGGTATGGTAGAATTAGTAATATGGAGCTGATAGAGAGAGCTAAACAGATTTCAGTGAATCAAGAGTTAAGGAAAATACGCTGGTGATGGGCGCGCGCGCACACACACACACACACGCGCGCGCGCACACACACACACAGTATACCTAGAACGCCGATCTTTGGCTCCCACACGTCAACAGAAATATAGAGCCATCTAAAAACGCACAGAGAATGGTGATAGAAATGAATAATGTGGAGAGGTCATGCTGGGAGTTGCGGGAGATCACAACAGATATGTGTATTTGACCCCAGTGGCATAACACGCGGCAGCAGAAGAAGAAAAACATATTTCACCAGTTTAGCCGTAGTTTTTATTGGCAGTTTCATTTTTTGTGTTCTGATGTACACGTCATTACGGCCTGTTTCAAAAGAGGTCTACGTGCACGTCATCACAGACCCGGGGCGTGTTGTAAACTTCACCGAAACGATTTGCGCGCCGCTTTTTTCTGACTGTTTAGTTCACACAAAGTGGTCGCTTATATTTTGGTGCCAGTGTTGAAGTAGTTTTTGTACAGTGTGCAAGCGTGAACTCCAAGAACTCGTTGTGAAAGAACATAACAGGTTTGTAAAACTCCGCAGAAAAACTCGTGGAGGAGGAGTTGGTTTACGGCAATGAATAAAAGTGTTGGTGAAGAATTAGAAACAAAAGTATATGTTGTCAAAATAAAAGTACAAAAATAAATAATATTTCTGGGCGTTGAGGGGAAGCGGTCTATCTGAAGCATAGATCTCGACAGAAACAAGAATGTTTCAGTTATACGAAATTAAATAGAGCAGAGAACTTTAAATAGCATCTCGCTTTCTGTGAATGAGTTTGTTACTTGCTTTGACTATTGCACTATTGCACACGGCCGAGTTAGACAGTCCTAGCAGCCAATACAGATTTTCTATGTTTGAAAAGAGAAAAAGCTACGACGCCGTTCTACGAGGGGATCTGGCCGACGATCGACGCTCAGAGGAAAGGCGAGACGGACATATAATCAGATTGCTACTGGAACTATTAGTGTTGGAACTCTTCGCTGGCTACTGAGGATGGAGACGGAGCACATATGGGAATGTCCCGAATGCTGTGATGTCGGTTCCTAAATCAATCAATCAATCAATCAATCTACTGTTATTCAGAAATGAATGTCTGGAACGTCATGGATGGAGGTGAACGGGAGAAGTTGGAAAGAGGACAACCAGAACGTAGATATTTTCAAGATGGTATTTAAGATAATATTATAGCTATTGGTGATATGGTGACTGGTGTCAGCTCTTAGTCATATGTAACTGAGATATCATACGACGGTAGATTGTACCATCTGCTTCCGGTTAGCGCCGAATGTAAGAGGTCGCACACCAAACCCTACACCCTTCTTTGTGCCAACGACTTCTGGTGGAGGAGCGCAGTTGGGAGTGTACACACCTTATTCTAGCGAGAGAAAATGTAACCCCAAGACTAAATGTCATAGCAGGGCAGACCAGGTTCTACGCCTTGGTCGGCAACTAGTCAAGGATCGAAACTCCGACTGGCGGACAGTAAGAGCATTATTTTACTGATTCGTCGAGTTTCTGCACGTTGTCTTGTTCCAGATGTCTTGGTGTTACCGTTTTTCTGGAGTAAACTAGGCAAGCCAAGAGAGGGATCATGCTGCATGGGCAACACATGGTCTCTACAATTCAGCCCAGGCTTTGTGCTATAGGGAGGTATAGCTCCATCCTTGATACCCGCTATAGGCTGTAGTTATTATGTCTTGTTTGAAGCACAGTGTAACAAACTAAACTCTGTCAAAACGGCAAGATGTCAGGGCAGAGATATGGTTTAAAAGTTAGTTGAATATCCTTTACAGCATTTTGTTGTTGTTGCTGTAGGGATCTCTTGGCAAGTTTACGTTCAGTAGTTTGCCATTGTTTTCTGAACGACCGATACCCATACCATTTCTTTAAAAACTAGCACAAGACGGTTTGCTGCCAAATCGTCTGCAGCGGTCTTTCGAACGCGGATTACGAACTGCGTTAGTAACTGAACCCAGGAATGTGGTGGGAACAAGAACATTATAGTCCGTGAGGAAAGCAGAGTATTGAGGCCCGACATATTCATTCACGGAAATAAATATTTTAAAATGAAATTCACTATGCGCCAGTAAATATAAGTATTGCGCAAGAGTATTATGAATTCAGTTGACGAAAGGGTGATCTATCCAACAAGAGTATGGCAAATTCATTGGAAGAAAGAGAGATCTATGCAAAAAGAGCATTGCAAATTCATTCATAGCCGTCAAACTCGTGTCAGTCGTCAGTCACTCCAAACTAGGATACAGATTCAGATATGTACCCTTAATATTATTGTCATGTAGTGTGTTTCATGTAGTTTTGTGTTGGTTTGTGTTTGTCTGTTCTGTTCTGACGAAGGCTTGGGCCGCAACGTCCAATTTGTTTCTTGTAATCGTGTTTTAGTAAAGCTCACAATCTACTTCGTGTTTTTTGGCGATTCATTCATTGCCTGTTTAAGCTTTACTGCAGTTCCCATTATTCTTGAAAATTCATTGGAAGAAAGAGAGATCTATTCAACACGAGTATTGGAAATTCACTGGACGAAAGAGAGATCTATCCAACAAAAGTATTGCAAATTCGTTGGACGGAAACAATTATATATCCAACAAGAACTTGGTGTTAAAGATGATGGGGTATTACTACCTCTGGCGCCTTGCAGTCGTGACAGACACTAGTTTGTTGCATTGTGCTTCAAAAAGACATACTAACTACAACCCATGGTGGTAGCGAATGTGACTGATCAGGCCACTTCGTGCTGTAAATGTTCGTTAATATTGGATGCTTGTGAACACATGGTCATTCCCACCATCATGCACAAAGTAGTATGGAATGCGGGAAACGGGTTGGATTTTAGGTGGGCAACCTACGAGGTCACATTATAAAACCAAATCGTACGATTTATATCGACCTTGCAAAAACGGACCTCCGGTGACCTAGTTATTTGAATCTCACTCGGTTCTTGGTACTTCCTGTCCTTGGTGCTGCCGTTATACTGTGTGTGGGTCCCTGGGCATGGCGACCGGGCACGCGAACCGGGCACGCGGTCAGCGGGCGAATCGAGCACTAGCGGGCGGCGAAGTGTGCGGTGAGGGGGGGGGTGAACCCAATACGATTGACAGATCGAACCCGAGTTGATGGGTCATCTTTCCATTTCACCATTACCCCGAACCCATTCAGTGAGAAGTCACCACCAGCTCAGAATGATAGTCCTGTGACTAGTCAGCCACCAAAATAGCTACCCATGGTTTTACCCTCACAGTCTTATTAATCCGAAGGTGATTACTGTCCATACGAGATAACGATAAACTGGATTTCAGGCTTCTACAACGAGGTGACATTATGGTTTAAAATAGTATCGCGGATGAAGAATACCACACATAAATAAGCTGAATAACGTAGAAAATTGTCTCATTCCTAGGAAATCTAAAATAAATAACTACTGGAATAAATAAAATATTCAATTGAAATAACAAACATAGTGACTTTTGTAAATAATCTTAAAATATAAAAAATAATAATAATAAAGCGAGTTAATGTCCTTTTGCAGACACGAATATATCGTCTCCCCAGATGTCTCAAGTAAACATCTTACGCTCACACAACCGAAAAGGGCTAATGAAAGGTCATTCGTCTCATGAAATAACGATAAAACTAATCAAGCGGAAAAGTGGATGGACTAGCGAAACATGGCGACGGATGCGAACCCGTTAAAACACATGACGTGGGTAGGTGTCGTATCCTCCTTTAAAGTGTCGTCCCTGGAGTGAGGAGAGTCAACACCCACATTATAATTGTTTTCCCTTTATCAATATCTTGGAGAATCCACCAGCTTCCGTCCAACACACTCCATCAGCCCATGGACACCTTTTCCTATCACTCTCTCACTGTCGTACTATGCCCCCTTTTATACTTCCCCAACGCAACATATTCAACAACTCTTGCTTCTAAAAATTAATACAGATTAATTTATTAAAAGAAAAGTGTAACGTATATGAGACGTGTATGCGAAGAAAATGTGTGATGTGTTCTATAATGTGTGTAGGATCGGACTCTCAGATAATAGCATAGTCAGTTCATCCTTGCAAGGACACACTACAGCACGTTAAGTCAGAACAAGTCCACCTCACCCGGTACTGTATCTCTCCTGCCGGACACCGACTGTCATCTGTAGCCACCTGGTAATCCATCTTCCTGATCATCCGAAATATATACTGTTTGTAAATTACAGCTGATCATGGACCGGTTGCCCAATGCACATAATTTCCTATCGTTCTTAAAGAATGCACAAATCCTTTGTAGTGAGTATTTAGGTATCACTGTTATTGTTAATATACCTGAACCTAACTAGTGTCTATCCAGGCTCAGGTATCAGGTCTTTTGAACTATTTCCCTAGAATATATCACACCATGTGACTATTATATTGATGTTTTTTTTGTGTAGGTACCAATGTTCTTATGCTGTGTGATGCATTAACTATCATCACCCATCTTAGGTGAACCATCTTTCTTCTCGGACGTTATTCCTCTTTATAAGAAACATTTTTGTGTCCAACTGGTGTTATGTTTAATTGACGTTGCACTTCATCAAACCCAGTGTTGAACTTCCTCATAACTGGTATGGAACCTGTGAGAGAAACAACACATCTTGTGATGTCACTGATCCTACCGGCTGAGTGTAAGTTTATTGCCTTGCTCAGTTATTTTATAGCTAACTTAACTCTGTCATAGAGCATATTAGCTCCTCACCTACGTCCGAATCAGGCGATGACAAGGAAAGACCCATAAACAGAGTGCACAACTTCAGCGGGCAAACCATTGAAAGATCCCCCCATTGAGCACTTTCCCCATCTCCCAACCCATCTTAAATCTCTCCAGTTATCACCCCGCTATCCTATTCATCCTAGCAGAGCCAATTATCACTTCACTACTCTAACTAGTTTTCAACTAACAGTGCTAATCATCACACTCTAGTTTTAACAAGACTACTGCCTATATTAATTAGGCCTAAATAGACTATATTGACTACCTTATGCAAAACCGCCTCATTCCGGGATGGCTGCTACACTTTGCCATAACGACACATGCTAGTTAATATTAAATTAATATAACACTGTAGAGCTCTCCCACAAACACGTCCATCATAATCCACGGTTTTGGTCAACACTGTTTCTCCCAATCATGGTTTATGGCAAAACCTAAAATTGGTCACGTGACGGTATTCTTCCTATCCACACAGGTGTTATTTGGGCACATCATCCATTGTCAAGAATCTATCCTCCCTGGCTCAATCAATGGCAGAGTTGTCATCACTTGTTTTGACTCCCACAACAAGCTAGCGAGTTCCTGTGTGCTCCCAACAACGGGTTTCCACAACAAACCGCCAATCTTCTTGATGTCCGGAAACTCTAAATGACAGACGGACTGTTTTCTTCCGAGCTGAGTACTTCCGCTCTCAATCCAACCTGTTTATGAACTGTCAAAGCGATGTATAGACTCATCTCACTCACTTCCAAATGTTCCCATGTTGTCGACCCAATGTAACCCCGTGCAGCTGCAACTATTTACCGTCCTGGGGATTTTGACATCCAATTTGTTTTTTCTGTTAGTTAAAATAGTTTTGGCTTTGCAGATAGGCCGGTTAATCAGAAAGTCTCTATAGTAATCAACTGGTTAAACGCAGGGTTTTATTTTTGTGACAGTAGGTACGAGGGCAAGTACTCTAAAATAATACGCGTTTACAAATGTAACACTTTCACCAAAACTCAGGAATGAGCTAGCCGTTACTAACGGATGGATTATGTTTCAATAATCACAGCGCTCGGGAGATTCTCGTGAGACAATAATAAATACACTTCGTTGGTGGTCTGGTCATGGTTAAGTACTTGTCGGACTATTGATTGATTGATTGTGTGTGTGTGTGTGTGTGTGTGTGTGTGTGTGTGTGTGTGTGTGTGTGTGTGTGTGTGTGTGTGTGTGTGTGTGTGTACGTGTGCTCGTGTATGAATGTGTATGCGTGAGCCAAGCATTCTCTCTATGTGACTCGCTCGCTATCTAGCTGCATAAATAAATGGTCCTCTCACTCACTCTCTCTCTCTCTATCTCGATCTCTCGATCTCTCTCTTTCTTTCTCCACGCTCCCTCACTAGCCAGCTCTATCATTCATCTATTTATTTTCTCGTTCTGATAAAATTAGTTGTTTCCTTGTTTAAGAGTGTCTGTATGCGCGGGCGTGTTTGTTGTGAGTGTGCGCGTACGGCACGCGAGAATGTGTATGCGTTATGCTAGCCTTTTGTCTATCTGACTCATTCGCTATCTAGCTGTGTATATGAATTGTTCTCTCTCTCTCTTTCTCTCTCTCTCCCTCTCTCTCTCTGTGTCTTACACACACACACACACACACACACACACACATACACACCCCCCCCCTCTCTCTCTCTCTCTCTCTCTCTCTCTCTCTCTCTCTCTCTCTCTCTCTTGCTCCACGCTCCCTCACTAGCCTGCACTTTCATTCATCTCTTTCTTTTCTCTTTCTGATAAATTAGGTGATACTTTACTGATGAATTGTAAGTGTATGTAAAGTGTTCCATGAATTTTTAAATCTCACATGTTAAGATACGTTACGGCTTCGGTTTTGTGTATTTAAAAAGTTAAATTGTAAATACTTTTTTTTTCGTTGGCTTGAAATATGGCTATAACTGCAAGGTTGTCTCTCTTTTTTTCCACTCAGTAGTCCAAAGAGTTTATCTTCAACTGTTGTCTCTCTAGACCAGAAGGTTAGCCTAGATATGGTGTATTTTGGACAGTCTTGGCATATGTGCTCGGTTGTCTGCGACGCCAATCCAAAATTGCACCTGTTGATTCACCAATCTTGAATTTTATATACATGTGGTTGCGTAATCTATTGTGTCCTGTTCTGAGGTGCAGGATAATGACTTGTTCTGGTCTGTTCATAACGTGGTATTCATCTTGAGTAAGGTTTGGTGGCTTTCTGACTGATTTGATCATTCTTTTTTGTGTGGTATGTAACGGGCACATCAGACTGTTCTTCTTTTGCCTTCTTTAGCCAATCAGTCAGTTCTGTCGTTTCTGGGTACTCTGCAGTGGGATGTATCCACTGTGTGGTGATCTTATGCTGACTGCTAAGTTAAGAAAGTAGTGTCTTTAGTACTGGTAATTTACCAGACAGGAGCGCCTCGAGTACTGACTTTGCATCTGTCAATAGCACAGCGGGTTGAGTACCATGGCTGGTATTTAGTAATTTTCTGTAAATAATAAAAGTAATTGTATATACGTGGTATTATTTAAAATAACATTTTTTTCTGTGTAAAGTATAATATGGTGGCATGGGATAGGAGGTCGACTATCGACAGCTTCGAGGCATATTTGCGAATCTGATCGTCAGAATTCCTCGGGTTTTCCTCACTATATATCTAATGAAAAGTGGCCTACTGTGTATTATAATAGCGATTATTACTGTCTGTAGTGGATGCAACTTAAATACTATCATCATACCCCGACCGATGTGTTAGAGATACAAGAGTCGTCATCGCGCTGTGTGATGGCGTCGCATCCGATCATATGATCTCACGAGTAAGGGAACATCGGAAACACGAGGATAATGGCTACGACCGGACCACGTGGGGGGCTGCTTCCTGTCACATGCAAAAGGATACCCCCGAGCCACGTGGGTAATGGTTACATCAGGTCAAATATGGCGTCACATCCGGTCACATGTGTAATGGTACATTCAATACATGTGCTCACTGGCTAAGGCCGGTCAAAGATCGCGGTGCATCCGGTCACATGAGTAATGGTACATCCGAGACACGTGGGTAATGGTTACAGCCGGTCACAGATGGCACTGCTTCCGGTCACATGTGTAATGGTACATCCGAGACGCGAGGGTAATGGTTACCTCCAGTCAAAGATGGCGTTGCATCCGGTCATATGTGTAATGGTATCTCCGAGATACGAATATAATGGCTACGACCAGACCACGTGGGGGTGCTGCTTCCACTCACCTTCATAAGAATACATCAAAGACACGTGGGTAATGGTTCCATCCGATCAAATATGGCGTCGCATCCGGTCACATGTGTAATGGTACATCCGAGATACGTGGTTAGGAGGGATACTACTGAAAAAAGGTGTCCTGTCGGTTGTCGAACCGTGGGACCTAACGCATGATGATCACCATATCTAGTCTAAATATAACATTTGACGTGCTGATGGCAGTAAGCTAATCCATGACTCTGGTGATCGTGTGAGATGGCGAAACATGGTCGATCACGCTTGTCGGCATGGCACATCATGATAATTATGACAGTACAAGAAGGCATGACTCTGGTAAGTTAGCCCCAAGCGAGAGATATTCTTATTTCATAAGCAAAAAAACACGATTCCTAAAAAATTACAGGAAACAGAGATATAAAGTGGAAACATTCAGGTTAATAGAAGAAAGAATACAATTAAAGCAAACATGGTTATACATCAATAATGTCATATTCCCAAACTACATGAGAAACAACAAAAATCTGAAGTTCAAGAAAAGAAGACAAAGAATAATTTGTAATGAAGGCTTCCAATAGAACAAAGCGTCTCTAGTTGCAGGGAAAATATGGACACTCGTTCAAGGAATACCAACAATAACAGGCCAGTTCAGATCTTCATCATAATCATGTGCCATGTTGACAAGCGTAGGCGGTCATGTTTCGCCATCTCACACTATCACTAGAGTTGTTGATCGACCCTGTGTTTTTGTCTAGATTGTGCTATGTGTCAAAGCCATACATATATTTACTTCTGTGTTATACCCTTGCTCTTTTCCACTCAATAATGCCAGTTGCCATCAAGTTTTCCAGTTTATTTTTTCTTATAACGTGCCCAAAATTCGCTACTGTCTACGTTAATTTCTCTAATCAATTTACAGGTTTCATTTGCTTCTTGTAAGATTTACTCGTTACTTTTATGGCAATCCATGGCATCGTTTTGCATTTTCCTCAGAAACCACATTTTCACTGCCATTTGATGTTTTTCTCTTTGTCTGCTCATTGTCGACGCTTCACATCCTTGCAACATAATAGGTTATATGTAACATTTCAACACTCTTTTTCTCGTTGCAGCTGACATCTTTATTTATTTTTGTTTGTTTTCCATCTTGCGAAAGGCAAACTTTGCCATAGCGATTCTCGTTATAATCTCTTCAAGGTACCGCCCATCAGATGTTATGGCTGTTTCGAGATAGTTGTACCGATTAATTTGTTTAAGCATATTCTCATTTATACTTATATACATTGTGTTATTTCTTTCTTCTTAGACGCGAACATAGTCTCTGTCAAATTACAATTTAATTCTAACCCTAGTTGTTCAGTGTACAATAACCGCATCTACTAAATGTCACAGATCCTGTTTGCTGTCTGCAGTCAATACTGTATCATCTGCATACCTAATATTATTGTAATGCTATGTCCCACAATGACTATTTCTCTCATATCTTCTAAATTTCTAATACGTTCAATATAGGAGGGGGGGGGGGGGAGGGGGAGGGAGAGATCTGGAGACATTACACATTCCTGTCGCACACCTCTCATAATAGGATGATATCGACCTACTTCATTATCAATCTTTATGGTAGCTTGTTGTTTCCAATATATGATGTTTTTTACAAGTCTAAGGTCTATTCAGATCAGCATTACATGTAATAAATAATATGAATTGCAATACCTTAAAGGGAAAGTAAAGATATGCTAAAAAATATAAGAATTACATTGGAGGTTGTACAAAAGATACAACAAAAACGCATAAAATAAACATCACAGCTAAAGGAGCCTTAACCTTTATTCAAGGAAATTTGCAATAATCAGGCGCTGTTTCTTGGGGGATAATGAAACTACGTTTCACAATCCCCCGACATAACGAGTCGAGGGTTCGAAATGGCGATTTGGAAGCAGACAGTTTTGCGTTGATTTCGATGGTACGAGGCGTCGGCTGTTCAGAGATCAATGACAAATTACTGAATCGTAACTTCGTTGTCAATCACTAACAGCCAATATATGATGAACGCCCTGTGAAGCACATATAACTCACTTCCTTAACCACGAGTAATACGCAGTCTGAAGAAAGACCTGGAAGAGAGGTCCGGAAGTCCCCAGGTTGTGATGACATACCAACATAACTAATCCAGGCAGGTAGAGAAGCCAGCGGCCATATCTATTATGCACTATGTGTGAAGGTCACAAGCAGCGCTATTTAGCAAACATTTTGAAAGAGAACAATCCCAAAGAAAGACAACATAAAACTGTTCACCAACTATCCTACTATCACACGTATAAGTCTTGCTAGAACTATTCTCCTACAAATCATCATGAAAGAAAAATACTAAGAACGTATTAAAATATGAATTACAAGGGGAGCATTGCTGATGTAGTAGATAAACGCTTGCTTGCCGACAAAGTTGCCATTGGTTTGATTCTATGTTGAGAAGCAATTTAAACAACGACCTGGGCTGCCAGGTTGATCCAGCCTAAAATGAGGCAATAAATGGCTTGTCAAGTGAATGCGCGTGGTGAATAAGCAGTTAAACACGTCTCTGTCGATTTGAATTCTAGAAATCAGCCCCAGCTTAACCAATCCGTATCAAATTATTGGGACTAAACTGTAATCGATTAAAACAACGTTAATCCATTCATAACGTTAAAGATTAATCGATCAATGTCCCGTTCACAATGGTTTACGTTCTTGTTAGTGTTTTACTTTTAAATGTGATCACCATCTTCAGCATGTGCCATCTCCGCACTAAAGATCGGATCATTTTTTCCTTTACAATGGCAAGCTTAAAATAGATGTTATAAGAGAAACCAACTCATTGGACAAATTGCACCAATACTAAAGAACAAACACATATGAGTAGAAAACTAAACACAGCTCCCTACAACACAATCTTCCTACCAACTCTATCCTACCAATGACAAACCTGGATAATTTCAGAAAAATAGAAAAGAAAAATTGCAACAACGGAAATGAGATTCCCGAGAAGAATACTCAATGTATCAAGAAGCGACAAAATAAATCAGAAATGAAGAATTCAGGACTAAAGTGGGGGTTATAGCAGCGCTAGAATTCTATAGAAAACAGCAAGTTAAATGGCTGGCCATATACGAATATAGTTGGTAACTATGATTGATTGATTGATTTAGGAACCGACATCACAGCAATCGGGGCATTCCCATAAGCGCTCCGTCCCCATCCTTAGAGCCAGCGAAGAGTTCCAACCCCAATAGCACCAGTAGCAATCTGATTATATGTGCGTCTCGCCTTTCCTCTAAGCGTCGAGCATCGACTAAAGTGGGGGTTATAGCAGCGCTAGATTTCATTAGAAAACAGCAAGTTAAATGGCTGGCCATATACGAAAATAGTTGGTAACTATGATTAATTGATTGATTGATTGATTGATTGATTTAAGAACCGAAATCACAGCAATCGGGGCATTCCCATAAGCGCTCCGTCCCCATCCTCAGCAGCCAGCGAAGAGTTCCAACCCCAATAGTACCAGTAGCAATCTGATTATATGTGCGTCTCGCCTTTCCTCTAAGCGTCGAGCATCGGCCAGATCCCCTCGTCACTCCACGCTGTCGCATTCTTGCCAGACTATGGTGATCCATTTGTTCCTCCGAGATGTACACGTGCTCCCACAAGGCCGCAACCACGTCTGCCTTGTCATGCATCAATACTCCACCAAGTATTGCACAGCCAGCCAATTTGTCTGCCTGTTCATTCCCCAACACACCAGCATGCCCCGGAGAAAATATCCCGAGGATGCTTGCCACCCGTGACTTCCGAAGCGAAGCAAGCCACTCGGCACGAAGCTTGCCAGTCCTCACCCTATTCAGCATGCTTTCTGAGTCAGTTACAATGACGATGTGTGTGTGTGTGTGTCGTATTCTCCATCCAGCGGAAAGCTGCACTGACTGCCTCCACCTCCATTCTTAAGCTAGATGTTGTGGTATTATATGCCAGGCTCTCCTGCACCAAACGCCGACCATTAGCCTTTGCCAAGAAACCCCAGGCACTTCTACTACCTCTCAACATCGAACCATTTGTGTAGATAATCACATCACCAGGGCGAGCATTATCCTGAATTAGTTGCTGGATTTCCACTTCCGTGGCCCTGCTGGCCATTCCCTGCACTCCCACTATGCTACCCACTAACAGTATATCACAATAAGCAGTGATGTACAGATTAAATGAAACCAGAAGAAGATGCTGACCATGTAAACGACGGACAGAGGGAATAACAGAGTCCATGGGCATTTCGATATCATCATCATCATCATCATCATCATCATCATCATCATCATCATCATCATCATCATCATCATCATCATCATCATCATCATCATCACCATCATCATCATCATCATCATCATCATCATCCAGTGCTTTGCCGGCTGGTGTGGGCGATCATGCCTTTCCACAAAATTCGATTTCCGAAAGCATGGATCAATTCGTGTGGAAATTCGTCTACACTGATGTCTCTCCTCCTGTCTCCCTGGCTAGGGGTTAGCGACTTTCTCCGTAATCCCATTTATCCACGTGAGCAAACGCAGCTGCGGTAAAATGCTTGTGTTGACAGCGATGTACTGTAATAGGATATGAGGGAAAGAAAGATGTTTCTCCTGTGATGTCTCTCCATTGATGTCTCTCCATTGATGTCTCGCCTGTGATGTCTCTCTACTGATGTCTCTCCACTTATGTCTCTCCAGTGATGTCTCCCCACTGATATCTCTCCGCCACTTTGATCAACCCCCAGGCGAGTGTGAAACTTTGATCAACCTCCAAACGAGTGTGATCTTTGATCAACCTTTCAACGACTGTGCTCCCTGGTCAACCTCCAGACGAATGTGGTCTTTTAGCAAAATCCAGGCGAGTGTGAATCTTTAATCAAAATGCAGGAAAGTGGAAATTTTTGATGAACCACCAGGCTAGTGCAAATCTTTAATCAACATGCAGGCAAGTGTAAATCTTTGACTAACAACAAGGCGAGTGTGAATCTTTGATCAACATGCAGGCAAGTAAAAATCTTTGATGAACCCCCAGGCGAGTGTGAATAACTCAAGGCGAGATTGAATCTGTGATCAACCTCCAGACGAGTGTGAATCTGTAATCAACCTCAAGGCGAGTGTGAATCCTTGATCAACTTCCAGATGAACGTGAATCTTTGATCCACCTCCAGACAAATGTGAATCCTCGATTAACCTCTACGTCATGTGCCATAGATTCTGCCTTATTTTACACTAACGTTAAACGTATAGTCTATAAATATACCAAACTACCGAAGTACAGTTAATCAACACAATCCCCCGTTGTCGCGAATCTCACAAGTTTGTTAATTTGATAACCACTATTTATTCTTAGACCTTCCAGGCACCATGATATCGTTTGATTGTATTCTTATCATCATACTATGTTGACATTGCTGATTATATCCATGTTATCTACCATATCACGTCCGATCTGTGTATCTCGCTCCCTCTGGTAGATTGGCTAAAACGTGGTTTGCCCAGATGGCGCACTTTTAATCTTAGCGTGCAATTCGCCTTATCATAAACAGACGAGCAGGTCCTAGTTCTTTTATCTGTTTGCAAGGATAAGCTTTTATTTCAGATTGCGGCCATGTCCGGCCTACTGTAATAACCTTCTTCTGCCAGCGCGGTTGTTCCTACTGCTTCCCGTCAAAAGCAGTTATGAGTTATTCTTTCTGATCCCCAACAGGAGGTCAGCGTGGCCGGACGGATTAGACCGCTCGCTCTTAAACTTCCTGTGCGCTGATGCCGAAGTAGCGGATTCAACCCCTACACCGGTCAACTGGATTGAAATGTTGATTTATGGTCCTTGACTTGGGGGCGTAAATTACAAGTACCTCAGAAATCGGAGTGGGTTCGCCTGATAGCCTACCGTAAGACATCCGTCGATGATGAAAACATGCAAAAACCCACTCGTATTGTTCGACATCACAGTTGAATTTTTGTATTTGAAAAATCAAAGATTGTTTGCACAACACACAGGTGTCAGATCTTGATGATTTCAGGAATAAAATCACGTGCGATATTGAAAAAGATCTACACCACAATCTACATGGAGATATTTCCACTTTTGTTTGGCTTGCATATCATTAAACTGGCTTATATTGAATGTGCTCCCGACACTCAGTGAAATTAAACTTTGATCATTCAGTATAACTATTCTTGATCGTTATGTCGCCATTTCCGTTCAAAACGATGACAAAAGTAGAAACAAATACACCGTTTTTTTTTTTTACAATCAACAGCGGTCTGCGTCTTCCTCCTCCTCCTCCTCATTTTTTCTTCTACTTCTTCTTCTTCTTCTTCTTCTTCTTCTTCTTCTCCTTCTTCTTCTTCTTCTTCTTCTTCTTCTTCTTCAGCAATGTTAAACTACAGAAAGTACAATGGACATGAAAGTAAATCTAGAGTTGACGCCACGTTCTGCAAAGACATGCACTATTTCTAGCCACATGTCAACGTATCTGCTATCTACTTCTGCATACCTTCCCGCGCGTTCGTAACGAACAGCAGGCGACAGCAAACGAACAAATGAAACCGAATAGCCACGGTGAGTTGCCAAAGAAAACAGCAACACCTCCGACAGTGTTAATTGATGGAGCATTCCCGGCAGCGCCATGGGAGCACTTCTCTCTAGACAGATTTTGTTGTTTCATGTAACAGTTTACTTTGGCAAAATCGTTTTGCAAACTGTAGCCTCTCAGAACACTTATTCTCTCTCTCTCTCTCTCTCTCTCTCTCTCTCTCTCTCTCTCTCTCTCTCTCTCTCTCTCTCTCTCTCCCCAAACACACACTCAAACCATACACAACACACACACACACACAACAACAAAATCATCATCATAATCTACAACAACATCAAGAACAACAAAATCACAACCACCACCACTGACAACAACAACAACAACAACGACGACGACCAAGACGACGACATCATTATCATTATCATCATCAACAACAACAACAACAGCAACAACAACAACAACAACATCAGCAACAACAACAACAGCAGCAGCAGCAACAACAACAACAACAACGACGACGACGACAACAACGACGACGACATCATTATCATTATCATCATCAACAACAACAACAACAGCAACAACAACAACAGCAGCAGCAGCAACAACAACAACAAAAGCATCATCATTATAATCTACAATAACAACATCAAAAACAAAACCAGCATCAACAACAACATAATAAAAAAAAAAAAAAAAACAACAACAACAACAACAACAACAACAACAGCAAAGCAACAACATTAACATAAACAAAAACAATAAAATCAACAATAGCTTCGTCACTATAATGAACAATAACAAACACAACATCAACAGCAATAGCAACAAAAACAACAATAACATCATCATCATAATCACCAACAACAACAATAACAACAATAGAACACTCTTCTCTCCCATCCCTCCCCCTCTTCCCCAAACCCTATGACTTTTTCGGTTAATGTGTTTGATATTAATTCAATGAATTAGGTACATATAAGTGTTGATTGATTGATATTGGCACACAATTGTTAACTGACTGATCGTGGGATACACGAATTGACTGATTAATTGTGGCATACAAAAATTCACTGATTGATCGTCTCATAAACAAGATTATTGATCGTATCGTAAAAGCGTAGCCTGATTCATAGTCTCATAAAAGAGTTGACTGATTCATTATGTTATAAAAGAGTTGACTGATTCATTATGTTATAGAAGAGTTGACTGATTCATTATGTCATAATATAGTCGGGCACTCTCACGAAGTTTATATTTCACCTCGACACCGCAAGGTACAAGAGGAACATGACGAGATGAGATGAGATAATATAGTTGAATGATTCTTTAAGTCACAAAAGAGTATATTGATTCATCTGTCATAAAATAAACTAGGTGTGTGTTTTCACTTCGACATCGGTACCATCGCTGACCGGAAGTGTGTTTTTCACCAGCTAAGTCTTAAATGAAGCTTGCCTGAGCAGTCGCCACTATATAAACTGTCTATAAAAAGGGTAAGGAACCTTTCATATGTCATGAAGCGTATTGGGTAAATTGTAAGAATTCAAATCCAATCCAATATTTATGAGGAGAAACAAAATAATTCGGCCTCGGTCAATCTGCTTCTGCAGCGTCGGTTATAATTGACGTTCGTTTTTATTTGTGAGTTTTGATATTCTTTCCTTTGTTTGTTTTCTTTCGACCAGACATGACTGGTTATATTTTCTCCTCTCTGATCTTCCAGTTCGGTTGGGTCTTATATGGCTCACCCTGACTGGCATTTTCATTATTGCGTTGCATTGTTCCTGATCAGGACCGGTCCTTAGGAGGACCTGCCAGATTTAGTAGCCCCTCCCAGTTGTTCGTTGCTTACTCTAAAAGGACTGGTATTGAACAGCTTTAGTCCTCAGAAGGACTGGTAGAGAATAGTAAGGACCCTTTTGTACGCCTGGTGGCTCAGTGGACATATAGCTCTCAAACCACATTATAGAGACTAGCCGACACTCGATGAGTGTCCCAGAAGACTCCACGAGTGTCCCAGAGCACTCCATGAGTGTCCCCTCGATGGCATGATCAATATTACGCCGTCATCCCTTCCAAGGACACTTTCTGGGACCCAGTGTAGGCTGGGTCGCCCCAGGAGCTTTGTTCCATAGAAAAGGAAAATTTACACCGAGGGGAATTTCACCACATGACCAGAAGGGCGACAGGCAAGGGCGCTTTAGGCTTAGCTAAGGGTGGAAACCATGGTATACTTTACAATGTTTTTGTCCCAATAGATAAACATTAATTCCTCTTGTCCCAAGAGATAAACATTGCCTTCTCCTTTGCCGAGATGTAAACATTAACACCTCGTGTACCAGGATGTAAACATTAATTCCTCAAGTCCCAAGAGATACACATTACTTTCTCCTATGCCAGGATGTAAACATTAACTCCTCCTGTCCCAAGAGATAAACATTAACTCCTCCTGTCCTAAGAGATAAACATTAACTCCTCTTGTACTAGAAAATCAACATTAACTCCCTCTGTCTCAGAATCTAAATATTAGCCCCTTCTGAACAAGAAAATAAATATTAAATCTACCTGATCCAGGAAATAAACAATAACATCTTTTGCACCCGAAAATTTTTTTTTTCTCTTCTTTTCCCATAAGATAAACAATAACATCTGTCCCAGGAAATAAATATTAACTCATCCTACTGCAAGAAATAAACATTAACGTCTCCTGCTCCAAGAGATAAACATTTAACTCTAACATTGTTTATACTAAAACAGAATGTTGAAAACAGCGATCGCTGCTGTTATATAATGAGAGGGTTGTTAGAAAACATCGTGACAAATTGAAACATCAGCGAAAGAAGAGGCAGAGACAGTGGCAGACCAATAGAAATGATGCTGGATGCACAGAAACATTACATGGGGGAATTGTCATCAACAGAATTGATCCAGAACACCAAAGTCCCATATCTGTGGAGATGGATGAACGCATACGCCTTTTTGCAGGGAACATAAATGACACAAGCTCTTTTGCACCAGAATGAGATTAGTCGTTGTCTAGATCCTAATGCTTCTTTTATGTCACTGCAGAGTGGAAGCTGAACTATCTACCTGTCTCACACTACAAGTCACCACTGCAGCACACATCCACCAGTCAGTAAACAAGAATTGAATTTGCGCACATCATTTCCTTTTAATGACGAATGTACACGGACACACGTAACATATAAATCCAGTAATAGTATTTCCAGAATGTCTCTTCATCACAATCTAAAACTCAAATAGCACTGCCTCTCAAGGCCTCTTTAATCTATTCCACCACAAAAGTTAATCAGCCACTCTCTTGGCCCGAACTCACTCGATCCAACCCCCTCTGGGTCTCGACTTCAACTAACTCTCCCTGAAAAAACACAGTGCGGAGTTCTCTACCTAACTCCGTCACTATTCAACCTTTTTCAGACCACCAACCTCACTGTCGGGTCCCAAAAACTCAACTGTCCCTAGTGAATTTTTTCCACTGTCTTTTCACCTTTCTTTGCAGCCCTCCCCAGCTCCACACAACACTCCCCCACAGCTCAAACTGTCTGTCCCACAACTCCACTCTCCGGCTGACTTCTCCTCACCTTCCCCTTAAATCACTGTCTCCAATCTTCCCTGTCTGTCCTCTCATTTGCACCCTCCGGGGACCTACTACCCAGCCCCATTTTACCTCCGTCTATTATCTCTCCGGGCCGGTAATGCTAATGACCCCAGGCATGTTACAATAATGATGATGTTGAAATCGTGAAAGCTGTCAAATTTTGATTTGACACACACACACACACAAAATTCAGCCACAACATAATACTTACAATATGTGTTGAAAAAGGAATGGAAACTGGGGTGTTCAAAACAAATTGCTTTCAAGAAGTCAGATGTAGTGTTAAAAATACAGTAAAAATCACAGGTTGACGGGAAACTGATACACCGCAAACAAAGAAAAAAAGAAGAAGAATAAGAATAAGAATAAGAAAACGGGGGAGAAGGGGGTCAGCTTGGCAGATAACGGATTAAACCACATTACCGGCCAGTTGGTCCAAAGTGTTGACTTCTCGTCCTTTACTTCGGGAGGTAAATTACAAGTACCTCAGAAGTCGGAGTGCATTCGTCTGAAGGCGAGGGACACTGGTAATAGTAAAAGCTAATTCACACACACACAAATCAGTCTAGTGCACTAGATATAGTAGAGTTCAAAGCGAAAGAAAGTTTTAAAAAAAAATAAAACAAGAAAGAAAGAAGAAGAAGAAGAAGAAGAAGAAGAAGAAGAAGAAGAAGAAGAAGAAGAAGAAGAAGAAGAAGAAGAAGAAGAAGAAGAAGAAGAAGAAGAAGAAGAAGAAGAAGAAGAAGAAGAAGAAGAAGAAGAAGAAGAAGAAGAAGAAGAAGAAGAAGAAGAAGAAGAAGAAGAAGAAGAGAAGAATACAAAGAAGACGAAGGAGTAGGAGGAGAACAAAGCAGATGAGCATGTGAAGAAAAGGACGAAACAATTGAAAGGCACAGAAAAAGTAGAGGAAGAAGAAGAAGAGGAGGAGGAGGAGGAAGAAGAAGAAGAGGAGGAGGAGGAGGAGGAGGAGGAGGAGGAGGAAGAAGAAGAAGAAGAAGAAGAAGAAGAAGAAGAAGAAGAAGAAGAAGAAGAAGAAGTAGAAGAAGATAGAGGAGAAAGAGAAGAATACAAAGAACAAGAAGGAGGAGGAGGAGAGCAAGGCAGATGAGAATGTGAAGAAAAGGACGAAATAAGGAAAAGGCACAGAAGAAGTAGAGGAAGAAGAAGAAGGAGAGGAGGAGGAGGAGGAGGAGGAGGAGGAGGAAGAAGAAGAAGAAGAAGAAGAAGAAGAAGAAGAAGAAGAAGAAGAAGAAGAAGAAGAAGAAGAAGAAGAAGAAGAAGAAGTAGAAGAAAGATAATGATAAATCTGCACAGCAGACATTTCCAGAAAATGCCATTGATTTAAGGTCATACAATATGCAGTTAGATAGCAGTTTCCCCAAATAAAGAAAAGATAAATAAAAGATCTAAAGTTAAATCAAAAGTGAGCGTCTGAAAACGAAACAAAATAAACAGCAGGAGCACATTCAAAACACATACGCACTGTTTACTTTTCTTAATATTGAACACATATTTAGTCTGGCACTATTTGCTATCAAGCAAATCAAACGGAAAAGACACGATTACAAGGAACAAGAAGACACCATACTGCAGTTTCTTTTCTTTTTTCCCTCAGGTCTCATTAAAATTGCAGACTGCGGCATTCTTCGAGAGAAAAAAAAAACGTACAAGAAATATTTGGACTATTCCTACGGTTTCAAGCTTACAGCAATTATTAGCAGAGGCCCTGCCAAAACTAATGGAAGCAATTATGGATAGCATTTTCCCCAGCAACTGTCTGTCTGACAAAGTCTGTATCGTGTTGATTTAGACTTATCGCTACTATGAGAAAATGTGTTTCTTGCGGCTCAGTAGAGCAAATGTGTTTCTCCGGGATGCGTGGAGACGTGAGTTTTAATTTTAGAACGCACAGGTATTTTTTACGTTGAAATTCAATTGGAGTAATGAGCTTCGGGGAAATCCTGAGTTCTGTTAGATTTGTTCGTGCGTCAGCATTCTTTATTTTGTTGTGATTTACGTCATAAGAAATTCATGAAACATAAATTCGGAGGCATTGATTGGCATTCATGGAAGTGGATAAAAGGCGTTGATACCATGGGACAAACTTGAGAAAAGACATTGAAAGTAATCAACATTATCATCCTCATCAACATCATCGTCATCATCTAGTGCATTGCGGGCTGGCGTGGACGATCA
Source organism: Cepaea hortensis (assembly GCA_963921405.1). Lineage (NCBI taxonomy): Eukaryota > Metazoa > Mollusca > Gastropoda > Stylommatophora > Helicidae > Cepaea > Cepaea hortensis. The sequence goes on along the minus strand of OY992876.1, from coordinate 161,542,745 downwards.
TGCCTCTCCACAAATTACGATCTCCGACGGCATAGATCAGTTCGTGTGTTGACTACCTTCCGTGCCATGACACAAGACTGTCACGAATCTTCTCACGCTGTCTTCATTTCTTTCCGCAAATCTTTCCATTTGTCACAACACGTTCCAGTGTTTGTCTTCTCATAATGTGGCCAAAACACGATGGCTGCCTCTTTCTGATGTTTGTGATAAGTTGTCTTTGCGACTCAGCTTCCCTTAAAACGTCCTGATTGCTCAATTTGGCTGTCCAATTAATTTTCAGCATTCTTCTATAAAACCACATCTCCAAGGCTTCCAGGGAATTTTTCGCCGGTTTACTAATTGTCCAGGATTCGCAGCCGTATGTTAAAACTATGTTCTATGTAACAATGCAAAAACTCTTCTTTTTCTAACTTTCAAGGACAGTGACTTATTGCACAAAACATTCTTCATTTTCTAGAATGCAGTTTTTGCTTGTCCTATTTTATCTTTATATCAGTGATGCATCTTTCATCTGATGTTATCCGTGTGCCTAAATACTTGAAAGTTATAGATTGATCAAAACCCGAGTTATAGATTGGTCAAAGCCGGATTTGAGTCGTCCACTGATAAGTGAGAACATGCCCTCCCTGAAGGAACAAGGCTGAACCAGGTTGCCAACCCTGGAAAAGTTATTGATAAAAGGGGTTGACTGATGCCGAAATGTAGACACCGGAGTCCGAATAAATACACAACATATGATTAGGAATATCTAGGGATAAAAAAACACACACACACACACACACACACACACACACACACACACGCACAGATACACGCGAGCGTTTCGATAGGAATCTTCCTCGATGGGCAAGAAAAGCAATGCATTGAACATCGAATACAACAACAGAATGCTAATCTCGGTATCTGGGAAGTTGTTCAATCAACGGAAGGACTAGAAGCGGTCTTCTAGAGAGATGGTATTCTAGACTATTTCTATTCTATGCTGACGAATGCCTTCGAGAACAACGACATTGGAATAGACGTCAACTACCGCAGGGATGGAAAGTTTTTCAGTCTCAGAAGGCTGAATGCCAACACCAAAACTAACAGCGACACCGTCAGAAAGCTGCTGTTTGCTGATGATTGCGCTCTATACGCCAACTCAGAGGCAGACATGCAACACTATGTTTCAGCTTTCTTATATGCCTGTGCCAACTGTGGGCTCAATATCAGCTTGGATAAGACTGTAGTTATGTACTAGCCAGCTCCAGGGAATAATAACACCGTGCCGAATATCAAGGTGAACGGTTATATACTAATTGTTGTGGACATGTTCACCTATCGTGGGAGCACTGTGTCACAAGCTACCACAATTGATGACGAAGTGAATGCAAGACTCTCCAAGGCCAACGCGGCCTTTGGCAGACTGTACAAGAATGTATGGGACAGAAGTGGAATAAGCCTGCAAACATAGCTGAAAGTCTATAAACCAGTCGTATTATCCACACTGCTATATGCTTGTGAAGCATGGACTGTTTATCAGCGACATGCTAGGAAATTCAACCACTTCCACGCAGTGGCGTACATTATTACATAAGGGTGCAGTCACTTGTGAAGCAACCAGGACTGCAAGAGCTGTGAAGAAAAAGCTGGAAAGAAAAATCACTGCAGGAGATCCTCCTCCTGGAATGTCAAGCATTCTTTGCCCACATTGTCAAAGAACATTTCGAGCCAAAATGGGCCTTATCAGCCATCTTTAATTCACGACTCCATACTTTCAACACCACTGGATGAAATGAATGGTCATCATCATTCTTGATGGATAAACAACATTCTAGAATATGACTGTTTGTCAGTCTATCTGTCTGTACGCCCATCAGACGGTCTTTCTGTATGCATGCAGACATGCATGCATATACAAAGGCACGCATGCACGGGCGGACGAAAGGACACACACACACACACACACACACACACACACACACACACACACACACACACACACACACTGGCAGCCAGATACGCAACCACGCACACGGACAGACGGACTGACGTACTCACGCACGCACGCACGTAGGCGCATGCATATGTATGTGTGTGTATAAATGTATGCATGCATGCATTCATGTATGCATGCGTGTAGTGAAGCTGCAGCCCGTTCTGAATCTTTACAACGTCCACATTTCTCTCCACCGTTTGGCACGTCTGTGGCATTGTATCCGCAGATAAAGACAGAATAAACACAACGGAAGGGAGCCAACAGTATAAGAGGAAAGAAGCAGTGATTAAATTTTGACAAGCAAAAATGAGAGCAATGGCAGGTTGATCCTCATAATGAAAGAAAGAAGGAGATGGATTCCAACACTGAGCAGATAAGCCTAAAGTAAATATGAAGACTTGGACTAGTCTAAACATATTATGGCATGAATATCGTTTTGAAAATTGCAGACATTTATCAACAAATCTTTCTGGCTAGTTTTATATTATGGATAATTGAAGTAATAATACACTTATAATTATATAAACAACATTTAGTCATGTCTGCATCGTCATGATCCTCAGTGTCATTATCATTATTATGATCATCAGCATTACCACCACCATCACCAACAGTGTTATCATCATGACGATCATAAACGCTGTCATCGTCGTCTACAACAATAACATCGTCATCATAGTCACCAATATCACCAGTAACAAGAATAAGAACTACATCATCATCATTATCATCATCGTCAACATCAACATCATCTTCATCAACGACAACAAAAATATCAACATCATTATCAATAATGTCATCATCACCATTATTATCACCAACATCAACAATAATAAGAACATCAGTATCATCATCATCAACATGATCATCGTCAACGACAATAACATCATCCTTAACATAATCATCATCATCATCATCATCAATATTAACAAAAGCATCATCATCATCATCATCATCATCATCATCATCATCATCATCATCATCATCATCATGGTCATTCTTCTTCTTCTTTTTATAGAAGGATCATCACCATCAAGTGCCGTGCCGGCTGGCGTAGGCGTTCATGGCTTTCCACAGATCTCGGTCTTTGGTTTTCTGGATCAACTCTGCTGCTGATATTCCTCCATGCCACCGTCTCAATCCATCCAGCATTATTTCTCTTGGTGTGCCTCTGCCTCTCTTCCCCTCGATCTTTCCAGTTGTTACGATGTTCTCCAATGCCTCTCTTCTCATCACGTGACCGAAGAAAGATGTGTGTCTCTGTCTTATTGTTGTATATAATGTTTTAGTTTCATTAGCCTGTTTCAGGCAGTCGTCGTTAGTTACTCTGGCAGTCCACGGAATTCGCAACATTCGTCTCAGGAACCACATCTCTGTTGCTTCTAATTTCTTCTTAATTTGTTCATTTACATTCCAAGATTCACTGCCATACAGAAAAACTGGTTCTACATAGCATTTCAGCACTCTCTTTCTTACATTCAGTGATAGTGACTTATTGATTAAAATACTCTTCATTTTCTGAAATGCGGCTTTTGCCTGCCCTATTCTGCTCCTAATCTCTGTTGTACATCTTCCATCTGATGTTATAAATACCCCTAGGTATCTAAAATTATCTACTTGGTTAAGGATCTTTCCTTCTATTTCTATGTCACATTTTGGTGTCACCATTTTCTTTGATATTACCATTGTTGCTGTTTTCTTGATATTCAAGAAGAGTCCTTTCCTTGCACTCTCTGTTACTACAACGTCTAATAATTGTTATAGGTCTGTTGAATTATCCGCCACCAATACTGTGTCATCTGCATAGCGTATATTATTTATATTATAACCTCCAACTAGTATTCCTGGCATCTCTTTGATCTCTCTCATTATTACTTCGCTATACAGGGAGAAAAGATCTGGTGACAAGACACACCCCTGTCGTACTCCTAGCTTTATCTGTTCGTAACTACCCTCTTTATTTCCCATTTTAATTGCTGCTACTTGGTTCCAGTAAACATTCTTTATTATTCTTACATCTTTTCCATCAATGTTGATATCTTCCAACATTTTAATCAGTGCATCATGTTTTACTTTATCAAATGCCTTTGTTTAATCTATGAAGCACAAATATATGTATCTCTGTTTCTCTGTTGACCTTTCTATTAGTGTCCGTAATGTATAAATTGCATTGTTTGTGCCCTTTCCTTCCACAAATCCATACTGTTCTTCACTAATTTCCATTTTTATTTACTTTTTGGTTCTTCTCATTATGATTCTGAGTAGAAGCTTAGTTATATGGTTTATGAGGTTAATAGTACGAAAATCTTCACAATCAATTGCTCCTGGTCTTTTTGGTATAGCTATAAATACAGATTTCAGCATATCACTGGGTAAATATCCACTGCTGTAAATATCATTCAACATTTTGGTTAATATATCTACTCCAAATTCTCCCAATACTTCTAATTCTTCTATTGTGATTTCATCTGGCCCAGCTGTTTTTCCTTTCTTCATACGTTTCATAGCGTCAGCGACTTCTTCTTTCAGAATAGATGGACCTTCTAAGTTACTATCTTCTGTTAATTCTTCCCTTTCTCCGTCATATAATTCTCTTATATACTCATTCCACCTCTTCATTATAGCACCTTCCTCTAATAATATCTTTCCTGTTTTTCATTTCAAACAACCTGTATTTATTCTTATTTTTCTTCCTGTAAGCTCACTGATTTGTCTGTGCATATTTTTTGTATCTTTAATGGAATTTAATTCAATTTTATTTTGCATTGCTCGCTTAACCAACTTTCTTTAGCCTTCCCACATTTATCTTTTATTTCTTTATTTATCTTAGCGTATTCTTGTTTTGTCATTTTTACTCTGCTTTCTGTTGTCCATCAGTTTTAAGATTTTTTCATTCATCCATTTTTTCTTAGTTATTTTGCCTCTCTCCGGTAGTACTTCTTTGCTAGTTTGATGAATGGAATCCCTTAACATTTCCCACTGTTTATTTATACTCTGTATTTTAGCTATCGCATTGTACCTATTTTTCACGGTCACTCTGTATTGTTCTTGCATTTCTTTATCTATTTTCAGAACCTCTTTATTAAGTCTCATGTTCTTAACCATTTTTCCCCCTCTCTTTAATCCTACTTTTATTTGTCCACATAGTGGTACATGATCACTATTACAGTCAGCACCAGGCATTGTCTTTACATTAATTAAAGCATTTCTAAATCTTTTATTAATTAGTATGTAGTCAATTTGGTTGCGTATTTTCTTTTCAGGGCTTTTCCATGTGTACAGTCGTCCTTTATGGTGTTTCTTCTTCTTCTTCTTCTTCTTTTTCTTCTTCTTCTTCTTCTTCTTCTTCTTTTTCTTCTTCTTCTTCTTCTTCTTCTTCTTCTTCTTCTTCTTCTTCTTCTTCTTCTTCTTCTTCTTCTTCTTCTTCTTCTTCTTCTTCTTCTTCTTCTTTTTCTTCTTCTTCTTCTTATTATATGGCCCTAATATACAGACGTATCTTTTCATAGAGAATTCACGTTATGACATGAAGGTTGAAAACTGATTCTAAAAAGAGACAACGAATGGTAATGAAAAGAAAGACACCCCCCCCCCCCCCCAAAAAAAAAAAAAAAAATCACTGAAAAACAATGAAATGAAAGAACACCGAATTGAGATGGGGAAAAATACACATACAAATTTGGCGCAGATTGATAATTACACACATATAAACCCATTCAGAAAATAACATTGATAAAACAGCAAATGGACATTATTGTGAAAACAGAAAATATGCGGCACCGCAGACTTTGGTCGCTAGTGAACGTGAACTAGCATTGTTTAGAAAACTATCACCATCATTATGTGCCATGCCGACAAGCGTAGGCGGTAATGTTTCGGCATCTCAAGCGATCACCAGAGTCGTGGATCAACTAAGTGGTTTTATCTCGACCATACCACGTGGCAAAGCCATCCAGGTATTTACTTCTCTACCTTCCCCTTGTTCTCTTCCCTTTATTGTTGCCAGATGTCACCAAGTTCTCCAATTTATTTCTTCTCATAACGTGTCCAAAATTTGTGAATATCTGGGTCTAATTTCTCTAATCAATTTACGGTTTTCATTTATTTCTTGTAGAACTTGGTCATTGGTTTTCTGTCTGTCCATGCATTTTCCTCAGAAACCATATTTCCACAGCCATAAGATGTTTTTCAGCTTGTCTGCTCAATGTCTACGCTTAACATCCATTCAAAAGTACATGTTCTATGTAGCAATTCAACATTCTTTTTCTCGTTGCAAATGACATCTTTTTATTGGTCAGTATGTTTTTCCGGTTGTCCAGCTGTTGCCCATCGAATGTCCATTTGCTGTTTTATCAATGTTATTTTCTGAATTGGTTTACATTTGTGTAATTATCAATCTGCGCCAAATTCTTTCGTGTGTTTTTCCCCTCTCAATTCGGTGTTCTTTCATTTCATTGTTTTTCAGTGAGGTTTTTTTCTTTTTGGTCTTTCTTTTCAACTGGTTTCCGTAGCGAAGATGTTACGGGCGCGATTAGTAATCCCGTATACCCGGGTTCGAAACACAGCGATGCTGTTTTTTTTTTGTTTTTAAAAGATATAGGTTCCAGTCGTTCAGAAAGCAATGTGAAACTATTGAACATACAACTTGTCCAGGAATCACGAACAGCCCAAATGCTGGGGTTGACTGCTACGCCCTGTAAGGACATACAACTAACATGTTTGTCATCTTGCAAAAGGTTACCTTCGCCATGGCGATTATTTTTCTAATACCTTGAAGTAAGTCCCATCATATGTTATAACTTCTCAGAGATAACTGTACAGATTCACTTGTTTAAGAATATTCCCATTTACTGTGTATCACATTGTGGTATTTCGTTCTTCCTAGTAACGACCATAATCTGTGTCTTCTTACAATTCAACTCTAACCCTAGTTGTTCACTGTGTGCAACAACCGCATCTACTAAATGTTGAAAACTATATGACAACCCAAAAGTGTCAATCGACAGAGAGGAAGCACAACATGTCACACACTGTGAAAATATAATCCCTCATAACCAACAACAATTGGGGCTGTCCAGAAAGCTTCAGGCTTAGACTGCGAACTGGGATGCTGAGGACAAACAATATTAATAAGAGCCTATGGCACAGCGTGTTCATGTAAATCTTTTATAATACGCAGCTTTTTCGGAAGCTTCTGGGTTTTGGTGTTGGAGCTGCGGAGTTCGTGCGCTGTGCGATGGTTTCAGCAGTCCGCCGTGAGGGAAAAGACCGAGCCTTATGAGTTCATAAACTGTAGATATAATAGTATTGCTTCAAATGTGATTTATTGTGAATAATGTGCAATCAGCAAACAGTAAAAGACGTTCATTGAAGCCACAGAAATGTGGTGCAAACAATAACAGACATTCACTGAAGCCACAGAAATGTGGTGCAAACAATAACAGACATTCACTGAAGCCACAGAAATGTGGTGCAAACAATAACAGACATTCACTGAAGCCACAGAAATGTGGTGCAAACAATAACAGACATTCACTGAAGCCACAGAAATGTGGTGCAAACAATAACAGACATTCACTGAAGCCACAGAAATGTGGTTCTACAGAAGAGTGCTGATAATACCAACGTGAGTAACCCTAAGTATACTGAAAGAGACTATGATACAAAAACAACTTGTCACCAATATCATAAAGTAGCAGTAACGATGTCTTGATCACATTATGAAAAGAGAAACCGACAAAACAACGAATGCCAACAGGAAATTATTAATGGAAAAAAGAAAGAGACTGACAGCGAGAGCAACCTTTTGACAAGCTGTCGTCGTGACATAACAGATCTCAGTACGTGAACTTATGCAGCTTGCTGCAGATCGCGAGATATGGTGAAACATTGTAGATGATGGTGATCGTGATGACTGTCTACGCGTCAATATATGTGTGATACATACATGTTTTCCTTGAGCTACTTCTTACTCTTTAAATCAATGTGATGCACCTGGCACTCTTTTTTGTTTTTCTTCATGTAACCTCGCTCCTTTATTTTGTATTTCTCGTAGCCTGTTAGTTGGAATAAAGAAGATACCAACAACAGATCGCATACGTTATTGCCAGTAATATTTCGCTGCATCTAGCCAAGTTCATACAGCAGAAATCACACTATACAGACTAAGCAACTTGATAACTCCTACAAGCTGAAATATGCAACATACATATTCTCACAGTTCATGATTTCTCACAGTTCGTGATTTCTCACAATTCGTGATTTCTCACAGTTATTTAAATTGCCTACCACGGCAATTTGAGACTGGCAAAATATTACATGTCACTTGCAGAGCGTTGCAGTCACCCCTAACTCTCATCTCTCATATCATCATGTTCCTCTTGTACCTTACGGTGTAGAGTTGAAGTATAAACAGCCTAGAGTGCCAGCCTATGGGCTTCATGTATCGATATTCCCATGGACTCTGTTATTCCTTGCGCCCGTCGTTTACGTTGTCGGCCTCTTCCTCTGCTTCCCTCTGGTCTGTACATCATTGCTTGCTGTGATATACTGTTAGTTGGTAACATTCTTACATGGCCAAACCATTTGACTTGCTACCTTCTAATAAAATATAGTACAGCTATAACCCCCACTTTAGTCCTGATTTCTTCATTTCTGATCTTATCTCTTCTTGATACACTGAGTATTCTTCTCAGGAATCTCATTTCTGTTGTTGTGATTTTTCTTTTCTCTTTTTCTGTCATTGTCCAGGTTTGGCATTGGTAACATAGTTGGTAGAAAGATTGTGTTGTAAACTGCTTTCTTAGCAGTTATTGATATACGTTTGTTCTTTAGTATTGTGCCATTTGTCCAATAAGTTGGTTTGCCTTATTGCATCTATTTTCGATCTCGTCTTCTGATTTGCCATTTGATGATATTATACTTCCTAGGTACTTGAAACTCTTTACTTGTTTCAAGAGATGTTCGTTCAGGTGAATCACTGTTGCTTTTTCTTCTATAGTTATAGGCATTACCTCTGTTATACTTGTGCTAATATTCATGTTATATTCCCTACACTTTTTGTTTAGACTATTCATGTGGTCTTGTAATTCAGCTTCTGATTTTGCTATTAGTGCTTGGTCATCCGCAAACAGGAGTTCTCTAATGGTTCTCTCGTTTGCGGACGATCAACCACTACACTATATTAAATTTCTAAACAATTTTACGTTCAGTAGTTAGTCGTTGCTCTCTGCACGAGAAGTCACAGTGAAAGTCCAACTTTCACGTATAGGAAATGATTCCACAACCCGGATGTCAAAGTCCCGGAAGTTTGAGCACGAGCGTTTTATCCATTCGGTCACGTTGACCTCTTTAAACTGACTATCATGCCTTTCCACTCACACAAAGTTGACTTTGTTATATGAGAAGCAATTGCTTTCCAAAATTCGTCCAATCTTTGCATAAACACGCGAAACGCATTGTCTACATCAATTAAAGCACCGGTTTTCAAAAGAAACCGCACTATTTAAGACGTGGGCAATTTCCGGTGTTTAGGATATTGCTGGGTGTCTAGAGTCTTTATCGCTTATTGTCTGTCTATCCAAATAGGAATGTACTCTACCATCCTACTGTTCAGTTGTTACTCTGTTCTGTCAATCTAGGTAGACTGCTTACTTAGCTAATTGGTTAGTATGTCCGTTTCTCTAACCAACTAACTCTTATCATTGTTCGGTAACACAACATCTCGAATGTCTATACAATTTTATCACACAAAATACGAGGGCGAGTCAATAAGTAAGACACATAGTTCTGTTGGATGGCAGGTAAATGTAGCTGGTGTTTTCTACAGGTGTCATTAGGTGACAGCAGCATCGAACTTTATATTCCCGTTCGTCAGGTGGCGCTAGGTGTCTCATGCGCATGCAGAGCGCATAAATAAAATGGCGACTGTACTTACGGAGTGTACAACCAAAGAGCAACGTGCTTGTCTGCGTTTTTGTGGGCAAAAGGACTGGCAAAAGGACTCCTTGCAAAGGACATTCATAAGGAAATGCTTCCTGTTTATGATGACAAATGTTTGTCCCATAAAGCGGCGCATAGCTGAGTAGAAAACATCCTTCTTCGCCTGGTGTCCAAAAATTCAAGGTTACGCCATCAGCAGGGAAGGTTATGCTGACAGTGTTCTGGGATTTTTAAGGAGTGCTTTTAACCAATTTCAAGAAGAAAGGTGACAATGTGAATTCTGAATCGTACTGTGAAGTTCTATCGATGCTTCAAGATGCAATTCGAAGAAAACGTCAAGGACTGCTGACTAGAGGGGTGTTGCTTCTTCATGACAATGCCAGACCACATACGATTCGATTAACTCAGGAGAATATTAACCACCTAAGGTGGGAAGTTCTGGAAAATACACATTACAGCCCCGACTTAGCCTCATGCGATTTCCATCTTTTTGGTCCACTGAAACCCACCTTGGCGGGAGACATTTCGCGAAAGACGTCGAAGTTGAATGTGAAGTGAAAACGTGGTTTAGAATACAGAGCACACAGTTCTATGCAGCCGGTTTTGGAGGACTGATAAAATGATGAGATAAGTGCATCAATGTTGGTGAAAATTATGTTGAGAAATAAAGGGACAATGTATAAAAATAAACTGGTTTCAAGTTGTTATTATATTTAGTTA
>OY992876.1:161499609-161529609 GCA_963921405.1 Cepaea hortensis | reverse complement strand
GAATGCTGGGACTTCTGTAATTCTTTGACAATGTAGATAGATGAAGGTGGATGAAGAATGACTTGCGCGTGAATTAGATTAAAGTGAGGAAGAGTTGCGCAATTCGTCGACCACACACGCTTGCCTAAGTCCATCTGAATCCAGTGGCAAGACAAGTCAAGACGATTGTAGACGAACACAGGCAGGTGCAGTGGATGACCAGGGCGCTCTACGTGCTCATTACGTTCCACAACGCTTTGAAGGCAAACGCCATCTTCCCCATTTAACAATGAATGATTTCTTCCGATCAGTCTCCCGAATCCTATTTTCACATGCTGGGTAGGCACACCCTCGTTCACCGAGTGGTTTGACGCCGAATCGGTTACCCTCGCTGTTGTAAAGTAACTAGAACAGTGGTTCTCAACTTTTTGGCCCATGCAACCCTTCACCAAATGTTCAGAATGTCATTACATACCCCATTTTGTATTTCCTCGCTATAAATCCCCCATCCCTACACAGTATATGTAAAAATGGAAGCTAAATGTAATAACAGATACTAGAACAAGTCTAGACGTCTACATAAAGCGTGATTTGCGATTCTACTTACGTTATAAAAGGATTTTCAGAAGGGCGAGAAGTATAGAACTGTAAAGTATTGAGGGAACAACAGTATCAAGTAATGAGTTCTTGTATTAACACGATCTTGATATAATCTTAATTTCCCCTTCCCCCCGGAAACCCTAAATTCCCCCCCCCTCGGGGGTTGGTGTGGACCTTCCCCACCGGGTGAGAACCACTGAACTAGAAGCATGCACACAAAATGTAATTAATGTCGCACTAGTAAAACATGATTAGGAAGTCATGGAGAAGACACCACAGTAGTACCTCAAGAATACATGTATCATTATCTTCATCATCATGTGCAATACCGTCAGCTGTGGTAGGTAGTGGTTCGCCATCTCACACGATCACCAGAATCCTGGATCAGGTCTGTGCTCCTGTCCTGATTATGCCTTTTGACCAAACCATCCAGGCGGTGGGGGAGCTTGTGTGTCCCACCGACCCCAAGCGCTGTGACAATGGATATAAACTACATATTGGACAGCTCTTGGGATAGGGACCAGACTAAGAGAGACAAAACCTGCTACTCTGCAGGTAGACCGAGGATAGCAGTCAGAATTTAAATTCAGGCGCACGAAGCCACAAACTTTGTCCAGACACTTACTCAAAGGCCTCCATCTGAGAGATGTAGCTGAACGCCTCTAAGCTACTACCCTTGGATGAGAGAGCCGGGCCGATACTCACCTACCGAAAAACGGAGGTGAGATACTGGGCACGCTACATGCCCAGTTCAGATACCTGTCCGAAGGCTCTCAGCTGGGGGATATGAGGGATCCCCGGATGAGAGGGCCTGCCCGTTTCTCGCTCACTGCTGTACGGAGGTAAGGTGCTGAGCCGGCAGCACATGTAGCCTACCTCGTGAGCGAGTACAAAAAGGTTGAAGAAGTGCCCCAGTCGAATGAAATGGCTACGAAAACTGTCTGTATGTAACTCATAGAGAGTGTAGACAAAGGTGGAAAAACAAGGTGGAAAAATATCTCAATAACACGAAATGGAACGCACTGCTAGCGAATCCATTGCGTAGTCCGAAGCGAGGAACTAAAGCAGCCATGAGCAGGACGAGGCAACTCCTCGGGTGAGCCCAGTCTCAGAGCAATATGTGCCGGCTCTGCAATTATGGAAGCCTCCTTGCATAGCGAGGGAATGCCCATGGTCTGCCCCTGTCTTCCCTTGAGGGTCGACCGTGATGTCTCTTATCGTTCTATCTTGACCAGCTGAGATGTGGGCGACATCTCAACAATAAGTCTAGTGTGCCTCGAAACCCGAGGAAGGCTAACCTCATTTTAAAAAAAATGCCCGCCGAAGACGGAAGTGCCGTCCTACGGGTGGCAAAATTAAAATTGGCACTACGCATTTACGTCCGAGTGAAATGTCTCGTCCGAATGTCTCTCGTGCTAGGAACAGCTCTGACTACCTAGTTTCCGAATGCCGCTCTTGTTCGGAACAGCTCTGACTAGGTAGTTTTCCGAATGTCCGTTATGCCTGGAACAGCTCTGACGGGCGCAACGACAAGCACATGTCCGTGTCGAAAACTCGCTGAGTGGATACCGTCTGCAGACCTGTCTGGTTTGTGCGGGAACGGCCCGGGGTTAACGAAATGTCCAATATATTGAAGTGAGGAATTAAAGCAGCCATGAGCAGAACGTGACGATTCCCTCGGTGAGCCCAGCACCAGAGCATTATGTGTCGGCTCTGCAATTATGGAAGCCACCCAGGATGGCGCAAAATGCTATGAACTGTCCATGCCTTCCTTTGAGGGATATGACCGTGAAGTCTCCGACTGTTCCAACTCGACCAACTGGGAGGTGGACGGTACCACAAAAGTGAGAGTCTCCCAGGAATGCAAACCTGGTCAAAAATTCCGACTAAAATCCGGATGTTGACCTAAGGGTTTCGATCCAAGGGTGCCTAACCAGACACACCGCAATCACATCTGAAAAAACACTCCGGATGAAAGCAAAGAAGAGAAGAAGAAGAAACCATCCAGGTATTTATCTCTTTGTTCCACTCTTGTTCTTTTCCCCATCAATCTTGCCAGTTGTACCTAAGTTTTCCAGATTCTTTCCCCTCATAACGACCCCAAAAATCATGACTGTCTGAGTCTAATTACTCTAATCAACTTACTGTTTTCATTTGTTTCATGAAGGACTTTTCTCATTCGTTTTTTTTTCTAGTTGTCAGCATGACCGAATGGATATGAGAGCGAGCTATTAAATTTATGGTGCGTGGATGCTTACGTTGCGGGTCAACCCGTACACCAGTCAGTTGGACTAAAGTGTTGACATCTGGTCCTTGACTCGGGGACGTAAATAATAAGTACTTCAGATGTCGGAGTGGGTTCACCTAATGGTGAGGGATACTGGTTATAAGGAAAGCTATTTTACACGCAAGAATCAGTCCAGTGCACTATACATAGTATCACTGTATAATTACGCTTGAGATCAAAGCGAACGAAAGCAAAATAACAAAATTAGTTTTTTTTCTGCGTATTATTGGTATTCTTTGCATTTTCCTCAGAAAACGAGTATTCGTGTCTGATTACAAATATTAGCATTTAAAACGACCAGTTCCAAGAAACCATATGTGCATTTTACACGTTTTACCCACGCACTTGAAGAAAAAAGGTAGTGTTAAGTTATCAAATACTTGGTAACTACACACACACACACGCGTGCGCTCTCATACATACACTGCATGCATATACAAGGCACGGCTCGGCGTGAAGATGGTGTAATCAAAAAGGCAGACAGCTGTTTGTACAAGAATTAGATTAACAGATTGCATGACATGTGAACAAACCAGATCTTGTTTTCATCCTGAACTGGACTTGTGATTTCCTAGGTTACCTTGTTCACATTTCAAAAAATGAGAATTCCTTTATGTGAATACGGCAACATTTGAGTTCATGTGAATACTGAAGAAGCGAAGAGATGATATTGTATATGTCTTCAGTGTGAACTAGACGGTTTTCATGGTAAATGAAGACAAACTAGGAAACATATAATGACAGGGGAAATGTGGTTTCTGAGAAAAGTGCAATGAATACCTTTGGACGGACAGAAAAACCAATGAGACAGTTCTTCAAGAGGCAAATGGCAATCGTAAACCGATGAGAGAAAGAGCCGTAGATGGTCAAGATTGCATGGGTGCGTTATGAGGAGAAAACAACGAAAATTAGCAAATTTGATGGGAACAAAACATGCAGTAGACACACAGAACGAACGAAGGAAGGAATGAACGAACGAATAAACGAATTTCATTTTCAAAAGTTCACAAATTAGGCACACAAACACACACAAACAAACACAAAGACACTCACCACATGCATAAAGACATACATACATACACATATGTACATACATACATACAGACATTCATTCAAACATACATAAATCATTTACAAAAACTCTTACAGTTATTTTGAATAACGAAGACACAAACAATAGATTGCACGATTTATTGCCTGGCATATTTCGCTGCATCTCGTCAGGTACATACTGCAGAAATCACACAACTTACGTGAATTAATTAGATAAATCCTTCAAACTGAAATATACACATGTTCGCACAGTAATGTCGATTGTCTACCACGGTAATTTTAAACTGACTAACATGTCTTTCTGCTTACACAAGGACGGCTTACGAAGGTTGATTAGAATAGCTTCAGCAAACTTTAACAATCGACTACTTTGTGTGTTGAACAACACACGGAAGGCACTGTCTCTTTCAACCACGTGACCACTCTCGAACACGTGTCTCCCGACCGATGAAGCCAGACTTTTCCGGTGTGTCGGCCTGCCTAGGCTACCATCTTCTGTGTGTAGTATCATGACCAACCAATTCGGGATATGTTCCGAAACCCTGCAATGTAACTGTCGCTCAGTTCTGCCTATGTAGATGGCCTCGCATCTGCATGTATATTGGTAAATACAATTTGATTTGGCGTACAAAGCTACAGGTTCTTTTACTGCTGGGACTGGGATTGGTGTGTTTCTGTACCTGATGACTAGAGCTGCAGCACAGAATGTTCGCTCGACTGCTGTGGTGAGCCGGTCCCGCAGACGTTGCATTACGTCATCTCCTCGGAAGGTTAGCTGGATGAATACTTTGAGTTTAGGGACTGTAGTTACTTCTGATTTCGGTTTGGGCTGTTGGCAGTGGCGCTTTATAAATCCTGTGGAGTACCCATTCAGGTTTAAGGCATTCTTCAGAGTTTTAAATTCCTCTGTCAGTGTGTCCTGGGTGCATATCTTCCTAGCACGGTCAAACAGGGTCCGTACTAAGGCCCGTTTGTACTGGACAGGTGCGAAGCTCTGAAAATTTAAGTATTGGCCAGTCCATGTTTCTTTGCGGTACACCGATCTTGTCACCAAAGAATTGAGCTTGTATGGCTACTTGAAGTTCCCCAAATTCTGTACAGAAACAGTGTACAAGGTGAAAATCGCAGAGAATGCTCGCCTCAACAAATCACTGAGCACTGAAAAGATAACTACGCCAGTACTAGACAACCCAGAGAAATATGTGAGGAACTTATCGTCGTACGTACTCAACAACATTGAAACGGAGGCCCTTGCATACGGATTAAAATTCTGCATAAAGCCCAAACACATTAACCGTGTTGAGTCACAAGCACAATTTGAAATGTTGTTTGATCAAGTCTCCAAGTTATCACCTACTTCTGCTGAGTCAGTCGGGTGGCTGAAGGCCAAACTGGTAGATTTAGAACACCAGTATCGCACAACCCCCTCTATTCTTCTTCTTCTTCAGCTTTCCGAGCCATTGAGGTTCTTTGCTGCAAATACAATCCGTCTCCATTCGTCTCTCTGGTGGACCTTCTCTTGCCAGTCGTTGATTCCAAGTGCTTGTAGGTCTGTACATGTATTATCTCTCCACCGTCTTCTTGGTCTACCTCGGGGTCTACGGTCATTTATTTCCTGAGTGTAAGCGAGTTTTGTTTCCCTATTATCTTCCATTCTTTCTATATGCCCCAGCCATTGTAGTCTATTAGCCTTCATGATACCAGTGATTAGCGGAGACTTAAACAGATCATAAATGTCTTTGTTACTTCTTCTTTTCCACTCTCCACTTTGTGTATCCCTAATGGGTCCAAAGATGCGTCTTAAAATTTTGTTCTCAAAGGTTTGTAACAAGGCTTTGTCTCCTTTCGTTGTACTCCAGGTTTCAGAGCCATACAGCACAACTGGTCTGATCAGTGTTTTGTATATTGTGATTTTGGTGTTACGAGATAGCGCGTTTGATTTTAGTAGATGTTGTAGTGCATAGTATATCTTATTTCCAGAGTTGATTCTAGTTTGTATTTCTTCCCTTATGATGTTGGAGCAGTTGAAGATTGTACCCAGGTATTTGTATGTTTCCGTTTTTTTAATGGTCATATTATCTATTTGTATGTGGCCAGAGTTTTTAGCCATTCCGTCTCTTGAAATTACCATATATTCTGTCTTATCTTGGTTGATAACCAGCCCCATCTGTTGGGCTTTTTCCTTTAAGTGAGTCAATATTTCCAATGACTTTTGTTCACTTTGTCCTATAATATCTATATCATCTGCATAACCAAGCAGCTTGGATGTTCCTCCAATATCACATTCCTCCTTTATCTTCCTTACAACTTTCTCTAGAGCCAGATTGAAGAGTAGCGGCGATAGTGCATCACCCTGTTTCAAGCCGGATGTTATTTGGAAAGGGTCTGATTTCCTGCCTTTATATGTTACTATATTATAAGTATCTTCCATGCATAGTCTGGTCATGTTCATTAACTTACTTGGTATTCCAAATTCCTGCATAGCATTCCATAGACTATTCCTATGGACACTATCATAAGCCTTTTTAAAATCCACAAAAATGTTATGGAGATCTCTTTTATATTCCCAATGTTTCTCGGCTATTTGTCGTAAGATAAATATCTGATCTATTGTTGATCTGTTTTGTCTAAAACCTGCCTGGTAGTCACCTAATATGTCTTCTGAATATGGTTTTAGTCTATTTAGTAATACTGCGGATAGTATCTTATAGCTTGTGGACAGTAGTGATATTCCTCTATAATTTCCACATTGGAACTTGTCTCCTTTCTTAAAGATAGGTATCAACTCTTTCCAGTCATGGGGTAATTCTTCTGTCCTCCAGATTTTTATTATTAGTTCGTATAGCTTTAGATGTAATGCATGGCCACCTGCCTTTATAAATTCAGCAGCAATTCCATCAGTCCCAGTTGCCTTATTGTTTTTAAGTCGTGTGATTACATATAGGATTTCTTCAAATGTAGGTTCTTCAATTTGTGGTTCGCATGTTAGAACCTCTTCCTGTGGGAAAATGTTACTTGGAGCTTCACAATTTAGTAATTCAATAAAATATTCTTTCCATGTGTTGCACATTTCCTCATTGGTATTTATCATATTCCCATTTTTGTCTTTTAAACCATATGTGTTTTGTTGGTGCCCTCGTTTCATTGACTTCAGTTCTTTAAAAAATTTTCTGGATTCATTTTTCTGGTGATTAGTTTCCATATCTTTGATTATATTACTCATATATTCTCGCTTCTGCTGTCTGACTATTTTTGTAGCCTCTTTACATTCATTTCTATAACGCTCTTCCTTTTGGATGATATTGATGTCATTTAACCATACATGTCTGGCATTCTTCTTCCTAATGACTGCTTCTTCACATTTTTGATTGAACCATCTGTTCTTTCTATGCGTGGTTAACACACCGAGACATTCTTCTGCGGTAGATTGAATTGTATTCTTGATGTTCAACCAAGTTTGGTCAACGCTTCCCTCCGAAGGGTTTTGCAGAGTTTCAAGTTTACATTTTATTTCATCTGTAAATTTCTCTTTGACTGTAATGTCTTGTAGTTTTTCTCTGTTATATGTTGGGTGTAATCTTTGTAATTTAGTATAGAAAGCTCTCTTAAGTTTTATTTTAAATTTTGCTCCAACGAGGAAGTGGTCACTGTGGCACTCAGCTCCTCTATAACTTCTGACTTGCTGTATGTTTGATGCATTTCTGTTGTTAATTAAAATGTGATCTATTTGATTATAGGTTCTCTTGTCACATGATTTCCAAGTTTGTTTGTGTATATCCTTTCTTTGTAGTCTGGTACTGCTAATCTGCAGTCCTTTGGCTTCTGCCAGGTTGATGACTCTCCATCCATTATCATTTGAAGTTGTATGTAGGCTTTCCATACCAGCCACTTTTTTATTAGTTTGCTCTCTACCTATTTTTGCATTGAAGTCTCCCAGCACAATCAGGATGTCCTGTTTGGGGGTTTCTTCTATGGCATCTTCCAGATCATTATAAAAGTCTTCTTTAATATCATCTTCTTTCTCTTCAGTAGGTGCATGTACATTAATCATCGTTATATTTTTCCATTTACCTTTTATTCGTCCTTTAACGTTCCAAGGTCGTTGTCCAGATAAGTCAGTCCGATATCGAGGCTCATGTATTTGTTTCGTAACAAAGAAAGGTTTTTACAAAGGTGGGGATGTTAACCCCACGCTTCAACCCCCAACCTGGAGGACCAGGGTGTTTCTCTTTGTCTGTTCTCTACCCTTTGACCTGTCCGGCTTGGGAGGCCCTGCTGGTAGCTACGCTACCGCCGGCATAGCTCTCAGGGTCATTGAGAAACTCAAGCTCCCCCACCACGACAAGGTGGAAACACCATCGGGCAGCGAAATATGCCAGGCAATAAATCGTGCAATCTATTGTTTGTGTCTTCGTTATTCAAATTCATCACGGGAAAACATTGTTTTGAATTTCTTACAGTTATATATCCACACAATAACATACAAATACACACTCCCTCACATACACATATACCCACTGACAATCACCCACTATTAAACATTTACTCATACATTTACTCTTCTCTCTCTCTCTCTCTCTCTCTCTCTCTCTCTCTCTCTCTCTCTCTCTCTCTCTCTCTCTCTCTCTCCCCATTGAACGAGCGTACATGTATGATTATAAACATTAACATACAAAACGACCAGATAAACATCTAGATAAATTGGACAAATGACATATCCAGAACAATAACACAGACCTGATATAGGACTCACGTAATTGTATGAAATGACAAACCATTATCGCCCACCCCTGTCGGCAGGGCGAATGATGAATATTGAAGTATCGACACCACAGCACACCTGGTCAACCCAGAGAGCTCAGTTAGCCTAAATAAATGTCGTAAGGTCTAGATGTTAATCGTTCCAATCAGACACTGGTTATACACCACTAATTAATATTTATTCCCTCCATATGTCCCTCCCTTTTGAAACAACAATGAAACTTGCTTATCGCATTCAGCACAGGTGTCATAGTTTATTATAAATATATTAGTTCATATGTTATTGCTAGCTCCGTGGCGAGGGGATTACGTTCGAGATTCGTAATCCCACATACAGCGTTCGAAACACAGCTGTAGGCGAATTGGAAGCAGGCCCCCTTGTGATGTTTTTCATACAATGGTTTGAGCGTTGGTCGTTCAGAAAGCTACGGCAAACTATAGAACGTGAAAGTGGCTAATGAATCACGAACAACAAAAAATTCTGGGGATTAACTACAGCGTCCTGTGAAAGGATATACAATATATTTTCAACATATGTTACCACAAGTAGCAATCGCTCATAGATAGTCTTCAAAGTATCCCCCTTTGTTCGTTGTTAGAGTTTCAGTTAGTGAAGCACTGCAGACTTACAGACCCACTCTGTCGTTGTACAGTTGTACTTTTGTCCTGTCTGAGTGCTTCAGCCAGTGGCGTAACCGCAGGCTAACAGACCTACTCCGTCGTTATTTTACAGTTGTATGAACAGCCTTGTCATTGCGACTTTGCACACAGATCATTTACTTGTTCGTGCTCCTTATTTTTTCAAGGAAGCAGATATACGTATCTATATTTACGAAAGAAGAAGTATTAGATACATTATGAAAGGCCCCAAATACAACGAAATCGATAAAGTCGATGGTTGAACGAGGCCATTCGTCTCAAGAGTTGGAATTGGAATTGGAGTTGCTCCTTGTGACGACTCCTTGTCTTGTATTCAAATTATTCACATTACAGATGATGACAGCGACGCAGCTGCAGATATGGTAAATCGTGGAATGATAGCATTCATGACATTGTAGGTTTGTTAGTTATCTGTTTGGGTATCATCCTTGCACTCACCCCCCCCCCCCCCCCCCCACCCAGGCCTTTACATATGAATCACCGTGCGGCGTCTATTATTTAGATTTGTGTTGGCTGACGAGACTCCATCATTCCCCGGATGTGCTCCTCGTGTCCGGCCCCTGGTAATTCTCACTCCCAAGTCTTTTATTGTAGACAACGATTTGGATTCACCGACATCAATGTCCCCCGTTCTCGACATCTCTCTAAAGGCATTAATAACATCGGCATGGTTCATAGGCTGGCCATCTGCATGGCATGCAGAGCTAGCGAGTTTATCGGCTCGTTCATTTCATTCAACTCCCGCATGGCCAAGAATAAAGATGAAGATGATTCTGATCAGTCCACCGCCCGTGTACAGAACCCGGCTCAACCTGTCGGATCATGATCATTGAAAAGAATCTGTCGTTGTTAGGGAATCTTTGGGGACATTGGAACAAAAGAAAATGGAAAATAAAATAACAGATATTGAACAGCACTCATAGAAGTATTGGACAGAAGTAGAGATTAGAAAACTTACTAGGCAGTATACAAATTGAAAACAATAGTATGATACCAACGGCATTTAAAACTATCGATTCCAAATGAATACAGCGCGACCAATACCTGTAATTGTAGCCTCATTTTTGAAGAAACGTCTCATTATTTCCTAATAAAACGCAATATGAAAAGAGCATAAATATTATCTTTTAATGGTAGACGATAGACCAGCGTGAAAACAAAAGCATCTAAACAACTATTTGAAGAACTACCTGCCCAGCCAAATCTGTCAGTTACCATTATCAAACTCTGGATATTATGGAACAAAAAAGAGAACTTTAGTTGCTTCTAATCTTCACTGACAGATTCCGTGGACAGCTATTTAGTGTTGGGGGAAAAGCAGTACGTGAAAGAAAAGCTCAATCGCATGCCATGAAAGCACGCAAACACCGCTTGATGTTAGATGATTGTGCTTTCATAAAACTGTTTCTCACGTGGTTGCGCGCCGGTTGTATCAGTCTGAAAAGAATTTAGTTTGAAAATACACAGGATGAGGAAGGTCGGATTTACTTCTTATTGGTTGTGTTCTTGATCTTGTTCTTGCTGTTCTTCCTCTATTTCTTCTTTGCCTCCTCCTCCTCCACCCCTCCTCCTCATTCTCCTCCTCTGCCTCCTCCTCCTCCTCTTCCGCCTCGGACGTCTCGTTACCTGGTTCATCTTGCGGTCTGGACTTGACTGTGTGGATTCTTTTATAAAATAAGAACAACATGGATACACATCCGAGTGATCCCGTGGTAGTGGATTTGGCGGCTAGCCATCTCAGATAAAACTGAAAAACTAGGAGGATCTGTATGCACGTTATCATCCATTCGCGAGGGAGTCTCCGTGGCCAAGTTGTTACGCCGCCCGCCTCGCGGCAATGGTCGTGGGTTTGATTCCGGGCTACGTCGTTTGGTTCACGAGTGCAATTTTCTAGGAGACTCTTGGGGATCGTCGCTGAAGCTACAGAGTTTGTGCATTGCGCGACGTTTCGGCAGGCCGCTCAGCGGAAAGAGACCGGGCAATAATAGGATAAAACCCTGTGGAATAAAGTCTATCATCTAGCCTTGTAAACCCTTGAAACAACCATTTGGCAGTTTGACATCGAAAATAGTAGGCCGAATATACCGCTACTAAGGTAAATGGGAAAATGAGAAAACTTAACCAGAAAAGAGAATTGTTATAGCATGTGTGCCTACGCATATTTGGTGTCTCGCCGGTGTTATGGAGGTGTGCACGTACGGAGAATCCCCTGGTATAATCAACGCCAGAAAACTGAAGCATTTATAAAGATATTCGTTTGCAATGAAATGACTTGGGGACATTAATTACAAGTACCTCTGAAGTCGGAGTGGGTTAGCCTGATAGCGAGGGACTCTGGTTGCAGGGAAGCTAACCCACGCGTAAAAATCAGTCCAGTGCACTAGAAGTATTAACATTTGTATAAGGACTATGCTTGAATTCAAATGCATAGTAATTTATTAATTGCTGACTGATGAAGTAAGCCATCGCCTCTCATCTTCAATTTACAAGGTGTTGACTGAAGAAATTAACCCCTGTTTTCTTCAGAATGCCTCCCCCTGAGTAAATCTTGAGAATCGGTTAGTGGGCCAATGTTTGAAGAGCCGAATGGCGGAAGTGAAGATTTACTCTACCTCTTGGGAGGTTTGTTTAACGTCCCGAGTTCTTTTTCTGGACTCGTGGAATCATGTAGAGAGTATTTGCAAGTATAGGATCCGCGATGGTGCAGTAGCACGTTCGCCCCTGGTTGGTGGTCATGTATTCTAATCCCCATCCAGGCGGGGCTTTGTACTTTTAAATTTACACGAACTTCCTTCCAGATGCCTGATCCGTGGCGAAGAAGTTACGGACGCAGTTCGTAATCCCGAGTACCGCGTTCGAAACATAGCAGCGGGCGATTTGGCAGCAGACCGCCTTGCGTTGTTCTTTGTTTTTTTTTTTTTTTACGAAATGGTTGGGTGCCCTGATGAGCGTAATCTAGCCTAGGAATCAACATACAGCTGAAAGATGCTGATGTTAACCGCAATATCCTGGAACAGGATGGAAACGCGGGAAAAATAAATGGGTGCCGGTCGTTCAGAAAGCAATGGCAGACTACTGACCGTAAACTTCTCAAGAGATCACAAACAGCAAAATAATATTGTTGACTGCGACGTCCTGTAAAGAATATGAAACTAACTAACCCCTTCCAGGTCGACTCAATTTAAAAATGGTATCAGAAAATCTTCTGGGACATATAGGCAGCAAGTATGACATTGACCACATAAGCCACCCAGTGCAGTTTTATCTGTCACAATACGGGGCTAGCATCTTATACTGAACATGCTTCAACGCGTGGACAAGGGTCATTTACTTTTTGGCAATTTGTGGAATATAAAGAGATCTTTGCCGTGGGCTGTAGCAGTGTGGGGGTACGGTGTGGAGTGTAGCAAGCAATGCTTTCTTTGGTTCGCTCGAGTTGAACTCATTTGTAAATCTTACACATACCAATACCAGTCAGTGCACGGGACTGATGTTTGCGTGTGGATTAGTATTCCATATTACCAGTGTCCCACGCCATCATGCGAAGCTACTCTAACTTCTGAGGTACTTGTAATTAACGTCACCAAGTCAAGAACGAGAAGTCAATATTTAAGTCCAACTGATTGGTTTAGGGGTTTGAACAAGCTATTTAGCCATCAGCCCACTGGAAGTTTAAGACCGAGAGCTCTGTTCCATTCGGCCATACTGACCTCGTTGTAATAAAGTGTATGTAATTGTATAAAGTATATATATAAAGTTTTGGTCTGGCATCACAAGTCCAGTATGTCCGAAGGCAATTGAAAGAGCCCCTGTCTTTGCTGCGACACTGAGTCAGAGAATCTGGAAAGTTAGTCAGTTTGTCGTAGTTCCAACTTCACGACCATAATGCCCCGTTCCCGTGCCAGTAAATGTCTCACAAAATGCTCCTTATTGCCCGATGTGAACAGTGGAACTGACAGGAGTTTCGACAAACTAATTCATCGTTGGTGGAAGCGACAGTCACTAGAAAACTAGCACCCGCACATTACTGCACAAGGCAAACCAATTTAGTTCAGCAAACGACCTGTCGCCATTTTTCTGAACATGCAGTTTACGATACAAACAACCACGGACAGATGTAAATGCACTCCACGTGAAATCCACAGCTCACAGTCTCGCCCTATGCACTTAACTCATTAGCTAGGCGACGGAACCATTTGGGAAGTAAAGTACTTTTTTTTGGTTGCGTACCCCTTACGGGACGTTGCAGTCAACACCAGCATTTTTCAGCTGCTGTTGATGTACTAGGCAAGTGTTACGTTCAGTAATTTGCCATTGCTTTCTGAACGACCGGCTCCCATACCAGCACGTTATAACACAACGCGACACGGTCTGCCGCACAAATCGGTCGCAGCTGAGCTTCGAACGCCTGGTACCCGGCTCACGAACCGCGTTCGCAAGCCTTTAGCCACGGAGCCGGCAGTAAAGTACTAGCAATGACTAAATAGACAAATATAACAATATGTTGGGACAGAACAAGATAAGACATATCTAGGTCAAGTTGGCAATTCTTGGTTACAGTATGAATGAACCACCACACCCCCCCCCCCCCCCACAAAAAAACAAACAAACAAACAAACAAAACGAAAAACAAAAAAAGAAAGTCCCAACCTGCACAGTTCGCGGCGACTGCACTGGCAGGCGGCCTTAATTCCTCAGGCTCAAAGACCCCTCTACCATACACCGCAAGGTACTGTTGTTTGTCCATCAAGAATGATGATGACCATTCATTTCATCCAGTGGGGTTGAAAGTATGAAGCCGTGAGTTCTAAGATGGCTGATAAGGCCTATTTTGGCTCGAAATGTTCTTTGACAATGCGGGCAAAGAATGCTTCACGTTCTAGGAAGAGGATCTCCTGCAGTGACTTTTCTGTCCAGCCTTTTCTTCACAGCTCTTGCAGTCCTGGTTGCTTCACAAGTGACTGCACCCTTATGTAATGATGTACGCCATGAATTACGGTCTTTAGCAGTAGTCTCCCAGGTGTCAGGATGAATTCCAAAAGCTTTCAGTGAGACTTTCAGAGTGTCTTTAAAGCGTTTCCTCTGGCCGCCTTGGGAGCGTTTACCACAACGAAGCTCGCCGTAAAAAAATTGTTTAGGGAGCCTGTGATCTGGCATACGAGTTAAGTGACCAGCCCAGCGAATCTGAATTTTCATTAGTAGAGTGTGGATACTGGGCATGGATGCTCTTTTTTTTTTCCTTTTCTCTTTCCTTGTTTTTCTCTTCTTTCCCTCAAGGCACTATATTGGCAGTAAATGACAGTAAATGACAATGGAACGTTACTTGGTACATCATGACTTAATACTGGACCAATGCTTCCCTTTTATTCACAACACAAATTAACATAACACATGAAAATGAATTGGATAAACTAGAAGCACATACGCAATTTGGTGATTGCCTTGAAAACGACAAAAATAAAACAAGAAATAAAAAAAAGAAACAGAAACATAACACCCTTATCTGGGAGCGTAAAATGCATATAAACACGAGACGACACAAAACAATGAAAATATGTGCGAAATGACTGATCTTAGTTTGACCTCAATCATGTCCGTCAATCGACGTGACCTGTCTTGGCTATACACAGATTTGAACTGTCATCTATGTTGGGAAGCAATGGAAACAAGAGTGGGTGAACATATAGAGATATTAAAATACGACATCTATTTTGGGAAGCAATGGAAACAAGAGTGGGTGAACATATAGAGATATTAAAATACGAATACAAAAGACTACAGGAGCTTTCATAATACCAGGAAATGTGTGGAAGTCAAAGGTAGTTTAACTTAACACGAAACTTAAAATGTTTACCTCCAATGTTAAATCAGAACTACATTATGACTCAGAAACATGGAGAACAACTAAAGGAAGTACTAACAATCAACAAACATTCAATATTTGGTACCTGCGCAGAATAGTGGAAATAGACAGAATCACCATAAGACAGAATCACCAGCGCGGAGCTAACGGAGAGAACTAAACACATTACAATGAACCAAAAGGTGAGGAACAGCCGCTGGCGTTGGATTGAACACACTGAAAAAAAAACACATGAAGACAATATAACTAGACACTCTCTTGTATGGAACCCACAAGACAAAGGAAATAGCCGAAAACCTAAACCACACGGAAAAGGTAACTACGGACAGATGTGAAAAATAATGGTAAGGCATTGAGGGAACTGCAGGAAACAGCAAAAGATAGAACGGCTTAGGTTGAGGGCCTATGCAGGATAGAAGAAAAAGAAAAAGTCTGCTGTCAGGCTGTAGATCAAGAAGAGTAGAAGCAATTCAACACTTGTCTGAAGTATTACCGCCATAATGCTCGCTGTCAGTTACCATCAACATCGGCTGGATCATAAAGAGCAAAAATAATAAAACTCCAGTTGCTTTAAATTATTGCTGACATATGAGAGAGTCAGATATTTTACTCTTGTCTCGACTGTCAGTGAAAAGTCGTTTTACTGTTATATAACCGACTCTGAGGTTGAGGGATAGTGAATGAAGCAGTTTCATAATTCCCCGATATACAGATTCCGTGGTTTGAAGTCAACCTTGGGCGATTTGGATGCAGGCTACTAGGGAAAGTAACCCGGTCAATAAATGACTGAAAAAGTCGGATGTATCGGCCGAATGATGCAAATATAGCAGCTATGCTGTAAACAGGCACAACACAATTACGTTTAAAACAAAATTCCGGACAAACGTTGAAGAAGAAGAAGAAGAAGAAGAAGAAGAAGAAGAAGAAGAAGAAGAAGAAGAAGAAGAAGAAGAAGAAGAAGAAGAAGAAGAACAAGAAGAAGAAGAAGAAGAAGAAGAAGGAGGAGAAGAAGAAGAAGAAGAAGAAGAAGAAGAAGAAGAAGAAGAAGAAGAAGAAGAAGAAGAAGAAGAAGAAGAGGGATGCAGACGGTTTTGCGTCATCCGTTCAGAGCGTAATGGCAAACTACTGAATTAAAATTGCCTAGTAAATCACAAGTAGATGGACTACAAACTGAGAAATACCTATTGGCAGTGTGGACGGGGCTTCCATTGAAAGCCTTGTCTTAAGAGTGTGATAGAAATTATAATGACAATAACATTGTCTTGTAACATGTCAATATTATTGTTAAAGATGTCAAGAGTGTTAATCACGTGACATAACGATGCAGACGAACAGGAGCAGCGTTCTGCTATGCGTTTTTTGTTTGTTTTAAATCAGTGACGGGGTGAAACCTAGAGAAATTCATCGGCCCAGCAAGTGTATTAGTTGAGCAGGACGTTTCATCCGGCAATCAAATCTAAACGACGTGGACTTCTGAGTGTCCTTTTGTTACATGACTATGCTCGACCCAATACTGCCAGTGCAACGGATGAAACCACCGATGACCTCCACTTTCAGTGTGTACCACTTTCCCCGTACTTGCCAGACCTAAATCGAAGTGATTTCCACCTGTTTGGACAACTCAAAGATTAAGAAAAAAAAATATAAGGTTTTTTGTTTGAAGCCCCCTCATAGTTTCTGAGAAGAATGCAAATAATATTACGGGCAGAAACATATGAAAGCCGTAAACTGATTAGAGAAATCATACGTAGGCAGTCAATATTTTTGGGCACGTTTTGAAGAGATATTAACTATAAAACGAGGTGAAAAAGTACACAATTGACAAGAAAATAAAAGACAGAGAAATAAATACCTGGATTTTGCAAAATTAGGACAAGAACACAGACTTGATTCACAATCTGGTGATCGTGTGAGATGACAAGCCATGACAGCCCACGCTTATCGGCATGGCACATGATGATAGTATGTGATTGATAAGGAATATGGCTTAGAAATGAGGCTTATTACGTAATCTATTTACAGCTTTCAGAAATAAGAAAGCCAGAATTTTCACTGGAAATTTTTTTACCTGGTTATTTACACATGGCGTGTGCCAAATTATTTGACGCCTGAGGACATATTGCCTGGCATATTAGCATATCTGACACGAGTGTGGGGATATAGGAAAGGCTGCGCTGTTAGGAACAAAGCGCCTGTTGATATGCACCGGTGAAGTGGAGAATATCTCTACAATAAAGTGACTTTCTCGAAGTCAACAGAACGGCGTCAAAATGCCACATATTTCTCCGAGCAGACACTTGCGAACTGCATGCCTGTGAGTGCGTTTCAATAATGACGTTCTCTACGATAATCCGTGACAAGGCTGATAGTCCAATTAGTACCCGCTTTCTATCTTACATGTATCGCAGCTGTACGAGTATAAGTGATCCATAGACGTTCATTGGTATTCATAGACTGTACGCTTATCGGCATGGCACATAATGTTATATATGGGACTCCGTGGCGAAGGGCTTATGCCACCTGTCTCGACCTAAGAAGGTTGTGGGTTGATTCTGGCCTCTCTCATTCCGTTAATTAGTGCAATTTTGTCTGAGACTCCCGGGGATCGTCGACAGAGCTACGGAGTTCATGCTTTCTGTGAGGCTTTCGGTAGGTCACCCTGCGGAAAGACACCGAGCCATATGGGAATAAAACGCGGTGCAATAAGTTGATTCTCTCGCTTTTAAACTTCTGTCTGTCTATCTGTCTGTCTGCCTGCCTGCCTGCCTGCCTGCCTGTCTGTCTGTCTGTCTCACTTTCTCTCTCTCTTCACACACACACACACACACACACAAACACGCACACATGTCGCTCTTGTAGACACACACCTCTATTTTATGTCTATTATATATGTCTCTTGTATGTCTTTTATATATGTCTCTTATATATATATATATATATATATATATATATATATATATCTCATATATTTGCCTCTTAAAGATTGACTCTATTTCTGAGATGGCTCTTATAACTATGTTACCTTCTAGGTTCTTATGGAAGTCCGGCTGCAATAATGATAACACCCAAACGAGATAGCTTACAATCATAGACATTAAATCATTCTATTAGGATTTTGAAGATGCTGTTATAATGACAACGGGAAAGTTGGAGGGGAAGAGAGGCAGGGGGAGACCAAGAGAGAAGATGGTGAAGTTTGACATCACAGCATTGGGGCGCATTTGTAAAAGAAATGATTTGCAGTACACGAGACAGCAAACTGTGGACAGACATGATGAGCAACGCCACAGGGCATGGAAAGAAATAATGACAGTGGAAAATATGGATTTACATTCTGAAACTATGGCCAGCAGAGCTGATAAGAGGGAAACGTATACCCATAGTTTTTAGATCGCAAGTCAGCCTTTCCCTTATTAAGCTTCACAAAGCTTCAAGAAATGTGAAAACTAGAATTTCTTTTAGTAGCCGTGAATGAAAAGCGTAAATGTCTTGACTTTTAGATGTCTTTCATAAGATGATACCAACAAAGAGCTGTCAGCTGCTATGAGGAAACAGAGTGTTGTATATAACCGATACTGTTGCATATATATGAAACATGACAATAAGCAGATACGTAGAGAAACATCATGTGACAGTGGTAATGTGGTCTCTGAGAGGAAAATTCAAAGAATGTCATGGGCGCACGGAAAACACAACGAGCAAGACATACAAGAAAAATTTAGAACCGTAAATTGGTAAGATAAATTAGAGTTTGACAGTGAAGATTTTGTGGGCATGTTATGACGAGGAATTAACTAGAAAAATTAGCGCCGTCTGGAAATATTGACGGTAAAATAGCTAAGGGAAGACAGAGAGATACATACCTGGATGGCTTGGCTACATGGCATAATAGGGACAAGAACACAGAGCTGATCTGGTGATCGTGTGTGATCGCGAACCACTACCCGCTACGCTTATCGGCAGGGCACATGATGATAATGATGATGATCATAAGATGTCACTTTCCAAGCGTAATGTTGAAAGAGGCAATGCACATCTTTGGAATCGCAATTGAGAAATACATAAACAAAGATGCGACACGACAAGGGGTTAAAACAAACAAACACAAGCCGTGGATACACAAAGACAAATTAACACGGGCAATCTTGTACATGTGTTGACGTAGAACCACCGCCCCCCTTTCTCTCCCCCCCCCCCCCCTGTCTGTTTTGACAGGTTTACCACAGTTAAAAATGTGTAAATCGCTGTTTTACTTATGTAACTTCGGTGTAGCACTTGCAGTGGCGTGCAGTTTAGAGGTAGGATGATCACGACGCTTAAACAGAGGTACTGCAGAATTCCAGCATTCCACTGAAGGTGCTGCCTCCCAAAGGAGGTGAAACCAACAATTTAATCAACGTGTAGTAGGTCGTTTGCAGAACGTCGCTCTTATCACAACGGGTTGAAGTGGCTCTCAATCTCTAGTCATGTCTCTTGCCACATGTATTTTTTTTCGCATATCCTTTACAGGACATCGCTGTCAACATCAGCATCTTTCAGCTGATTGTTGATTTCTTGGCAAATTACCCTCAGTGGTTTGCCATTGCTTTCTGAGCGATCGGCTCACATACTCCGTAAGTTACCGACGCGGGGAGAATCGCTACCAATTCTCGCGTCACGTTACGAGAGTATACGGTATTACGGAGAAAGTCGTGTAACTCCTAGACCAGAGAGACCGGCTGCCTCATGTATACCTGTGCTAATTGTGTCTACAATGTCCTGTGTCCATCGTCGTGCTGGTCGACCGCAGCTTCTTCTACCAGGAACCGTGTTCTCTCCAGCCACTGTGATGTTTAATACGGCCAGTGTATTTCAGTTTGCCAGGCATGATAAAATGTATGAGGCAGTTTTCTTCCATGATCAGATCATTATAGAATTTCAGAACAAAACAAAACACACACAGAACTACTAGAACGTGAACAATTTATCTGGTATCTTGAAATTTGCATTGGAACACAACACACATGTATTTGTAGATGCCAGCAAAACGATTAATGTACGACTGTGCTGAAAGACATGACTGTGATGAAATACATGAATATGTTGAAATACATGACTGTGATGAAAGGTATGGGTGGGGTAATCAGGAAAAATAATCATAAACACCACGCGCGCTAGCGAAGTTGATAACAAACTACGCTGACAATGTCATGTGCACTGCCGGAGGCAGGTTCAATAACCGGGCTCGTCGCTTGTCAATGTGGGGGACAAGACTGAACATCCAATCCTCCTTGTTCTCAAGTCTACAAAATGTAATGGTGCAATAAATCACGGGTCCATAGAAGCAAACTGCTTCCAACAATTTTGTTTGTGTTTTGTTTATCACGCGCATTGACGATACAAGTAGACAATTATGGCTCACCATTGCACACGATGACCCCACTCTCAGATCAAGAATGTGTTCTTGACCCGGTTATGTCATATGGCTAAGTCATCCATGTACTTTATTGTCTTTCTCTTGCCCCTTTCCCACTGACGTTTGCCGGTTGTCACCAAGTTCCCAGGGAGCTGAGGCAGCGAAGTGGCAGGAACGCTAGTCTGCCTGCCATGAGGTCACGTCTGCGAATACCATTACAAAGGGAATCAGAAAGTCCTGGGAGGATAGGATGGCGCCGTTATACTAACCACATCATCAACGAGTATAGAATGATCTACAAAATGTGGAACTACCAGTATATAGCCGAAACGCCCCAAAGGATCCTATACGTTTTACTTCTCATTGTGGAGAAGCATGATCGCCCACGCCAGTTGGCAAGGCACATGATGATGACGATGATAATTCCCAGTAACCCTAATGGCGTAGACAAGGATCCTTTACTGGGTGTTATTTTAATCGAGGGATCGCTGCAGCGAGGTGAGAGATTGGGGTGAGATTTCATAGCTACACTAACGCGCAAGATCATCGCAGAGCTGACACATCCATCTTCACACATGGCGCCCAGCAAGAGAGTGGACATGTAATCGGTCTCTGCTGCTCTGAGATGACTTTATGTGACTACTCCAAAACAACTCCATGACATAAAACGATTGTTTCAGCTGAAGTATAATCCATTTATTCACTTCATATGATATATTACTTTGCAGTATGCACTGGATACAATGAAGAAAAAATGCAGGCAATAAATCGTACAATATATTGTTTGTGGCTTTTATGTTTAACTCCATAACTGGCGTAGTTGTGTCCGTCTATTGTTGTTGTTTGTGGACAGACGAAACCTTTGGCCGAAACATCCAGTTTGTTACTTGCAATCGTGTTCTAGTAAAGCTGAACGGTTCTACTTTTCGTTTCTTGGTGATTCATTCATTGTTAGTCAGTTGGTCGCTTTTATAGCTTCACTGCAAAGGGTCGCACCATTATGCTCCGTTCTGTGCCAGTGAATATCACACAAAATGTTCCCCACTGCCCTATGTGAAAGGTGAAACAGACAGGAGTCTCGACAAACCAACAGCCCACACAAGTATACTATGCATAATGCCGCTGCCAGAATGCCAACAAAAATGTCTGCCACGAAAAATACAGTACATCGTCCATGGAAGCGGTAGTCACTATAAAATCAGCAGCCACACATTACGCCACAAGGCAACCCAATTAGTTCAACGACCGGCGACCGCCATTTTTCTGAACATGCAGTTCACGCTACAAACAACCTTGGACAGATGTAAAAGCACTCCACACGAAATTCACTGCTCACAGTGTCGCTTAACGCACTCAACGCAAAATCAGGGCAACGGAACCATTCATTGTTCTCCATAACAAGATAAGTCAGCTGCATGTCCTTTTACTGGACGCTGTAATCAACCATTGCATTTATTGGCTGTTTGTGATTTACTAGATAATCTTTACATGATGTGTTTGCCCTTGCTTTATGAACGATCGACTCTCATACCATCGACATGAATCACAGCGATCTGCTCCTGAATTGCACGAGGCTGATTTCGAATCCTCGGAGATTTGTGAAAGTTCCTTCACTAACCCCAAAGCCACAGACGCCAACATCTGTTCACTGAGACAGTCGCCATAATTGAGACTTAGCTAGTGCATGGGCTGGTCAACAAACATCACCCGTAGGAGTAGTAGTACAATTAGCAGAAGTAGTAGTAGTAGTAGTAGTAGTAGTAGTAGTAGTAGTAGTAATAGTAGTAGTAGTAGTAGTAGTAGTAGTAGTAGTAGTAGTAGTAGTAGTGGTGGTGGTGGTGGTGGTGGTGGTGGTGGTAGTAGTAGTAGTGGTGGTGGTGGTGGTGGTGGTGGTGGTGGTGGTGGTGGTGGTGGTAGTGGTAGTAGTAGTAGTAGTAGTAGTAGTGGTGGTGGTGGTGGTGGTGGTGGTGGTGTTGGTGGTGGTGGTGGTGGTAGTGGTAGTAGTAGTAGTAGTTATTATTGTTGATGTTGTTGTTGTTGTAAAAAGAAGAGCCAATGAAGAAGAAGAAGAAGAAGAAGAAGAAGAAGAAGAAGAAGAAGAAGAAGAAGAAGAAGAAGAAGACATGAAGAAAAGGAAGAAGAAGAAGAAGAAGAAGAAGACATGAAGAAAAGGAAGAAGAAGAAGAAGTGGCTTTAGTGTAAATAAAAGGGCAGATTTGCTGGTCTACAGGGGAAACAATCAAGTTGAGCATGGGAGACGCGGCACTACCTAGAAGTGATGGCCTGCTGCAGGAGGACACACAAATCAATGACTTCATATAGTTACACATGATGCAATCAGCAATCCCATTCGGCAATTGCAGGAAGGGTTTTGAAAAAGGACGGAGCAGAAGCACTCGCACCTAACCGGCCACTGGAACTATTAGTTTCCAATGAGTACGTCAACGAACAGCGAGAAGTGGAATTGGTAACCTCTACAAGGACACAATTTCATCTGACAAAGTGGTCGTTGCGGCTACAGCCTTCGTCAGAACACAAACAATAGATGCTAATACAACTGCATAACAATTTACTTGCCTAATACTGACCTCCGTCATTCGTGTCGGTCGAGTCATGTACCGCTGATCGCGTGGGCAGATCGAGTGACAGTATTCTGGCCCAGTGGTTCTCAACCTCTTTTGGTCCATGCCCCCCTTTATCATATGTTCAGAACGTCATTTCCCCCTTTCGAATTTCCTCCCTATAAATCCCCACACCCTTACACAGTATACATACAAATGAAAGCTAAATTTAATAATACATACTAGAACAAGTCTAGACATCTACATAACACGTGATTTGCGGGTCTACTTACGTTATAAATCGAATTTCATTAGGGCTAGAAGTACAGAACCGTAAAATTTAGCGGGGGCATGGGCGGGGGGGGGGGGGAAATTCCCCACCGGTTGAGAAAAACTGAGCTAGCCGGAAGTACTTTAGGAAATTGGGGATGGAGAAAAAGAGTCGATCTAACTATTACAGTTGGAATCCAAGGCACAATGAAAGGAAAGGATGAGACGTGGGGGGGGGGGGGAAGGGGAGGAAAAGCGCATGGATAGAGGCGTAAATAAAAAGACCTCTATAAAATTAGAATGGGTACCAAAACCCTCTTTGAAGGAAACCGAACACATATCCCGATTGCTGAGACGCCGGTATTAAATGACGTTTTCTGCTAGGAATAGACACATAACCGTATGTTCATCACTAAAGACACAGGTTCACTTGGTCAGTAATTAGCTCACGTCGGTCAGTCACATGTGATAGATCATAACTAGGTGTGCGTATCCCACTCGGTGACTCGACGGATGAGACCAGATGCTCTCGGACGTCGTAAATCGGGATCATAACATGTACCACAGACGTAACATGAATGGAAAGGCCCCGCGTTAGCTCAGAAGTATAGTAGTTTACACAATACAGACCAGCCCCACGTCAGGAAAGGAAACTATACAGTATCTATAAATAGCAGCAATAAGAGAGGGTATCTCCGACAGAACGGGTAGTTAATCTTTCGGGATCCGGAAATGAAGTCTGTCTGGAATACAATTAGTTGCAGTTTGGGTATAGCATATGTCGCACGTAGGCGCTCTTCTTCTTCTTCGCCATCCTCTACTTTTCCTCATCCTCTTCTTACTTTTCCTCATCCTCTTCTTATTGTCCTACTACTGCTACCACTACTACTACTGCTACTACTACCATTACTACTACTACTACTACTACTACTACTACTACTACTACTACTACTACTACTACTACTACTACTACTACTACTATTTCTACTATTACTACCTGTCTCCTACAACTATTGCTGCTGCTGGTACTACTGCTATTACCACCACCATCACTACTACTATTGCTGCTACTACTAATACTGCTTCTGCTACTACTACTATTACTACTACTCTGCTACAACTAATTCTGCTGCTGGTACTGCTACTATTACCACTACCATCCCTATAACAACAACAACAAAAACAACAACAACAACTACTAGTACTACTACTAGTACTACTACTACTACTACTACTACTACTACTACTACTACTACTACTACTACTACTACTACTACTTGTATTTCCTCCTCCTCTTCACAACTACCTTGCCGCCTGGCATAGGAAATGTAATTTGACCTTACTCCACGAACTCTGGAAATATTTATCAATTAACGTTTTGCACTACTTTGATCCAAAACTGTCCAGTCCCATTTCTCAACGTCGTCACCTGTCTTCTTCGCCATTACTTTCATCAGTTGGCACAATATATTATAGTCCTTCTCCTCTCATGAAATTGCCAAGAATGTTGGCCGTTTCCTTCCTCTGGCTTACATAAAAGGTACGAGGTTACCTCGTGCAAAGTAGACCTCTGGGATGGGACTTTAGCATTTATATGAGGGGACTATAGCATTCATATGAGGGGACAATAGCATTTATGCGAGGGACTAACGGTACGGAGACTATAGCATTTGTAGGAGGGGACTGATGGGAGGGAACTATAGCATTTATGGGGCTATCACGGTCCACAATGAAAATGATCCTTCAAACAGACCAAACATTTAATTATCGTAAGACCACACGGACCGGAAGATGACACACATTGCAATAACACAGACAGGATGTGTTTGTTGAAATTGCCTGTTTGTCTTACACTTGGATAAGACTGTTTATTTCATTTCTGTTTTTATATCACTGCTGCATAAAGCTGCCCTAAACACACGAACAATCAAACGCTAACGAGAATATCGTTTTACCTATCCTAAGTAATTGTGGCAATTTTTTGCTCCTTCCCAGCAAAGCGATAAAGCTGCCAGAGGGATTTCTTCGTATCTGACCAAATCACGAAGCACGTTCTGACGTTAAAAATGAGCATTAGAATCGTTGTTGCCAAATTTTGGCCACACACGGACACAGCTAAAACAACAGAGGCATTGTTTTTTTCTAACTGGCAAGGCAATGTATTTGGTTAGGTCAGACTGTTTTTTGATACAGAAGATTTACTTTGAAGTTGGGGAGATGTGAACTTTTAAGAGCGGTTATCGGGCAAATGTAACGTTAGGAACATTCCAGCTGAGTGTGGGAGCTGGGATGTGCGTGTGCGAACGTATAAGTGGGTTTGGGTTGGTTCTAGGTTACAGGATGGGAGAGTAGACACATACACTTATGTTGTAAAATGTGTGTGTGTGTATGTGTGTGTGTGTGTGTGTGTGTGTGTGTGTGTGTGTGCTTTGCATAGCCGTTTTTACAGGACATCGCTGTCAACACCAGCATTTTACTGCTGTTGTTGATGTCTTGGCAATTTTACGTTCAGTAGTTTGCCATTGCTTTCTGAACGATTGGCTACCAAACCAACTTGTTAAAACCTAGCGCAACGCGGTCTGCTGCGAAACGGTCACAGCTGTGTTTCGAACGCGGATAAGCGGGCTTACGCATCGCGTCCGTAAGACCTTCGCCACGGAGAGGGCTTGTGAAATGTGCAATAGAGAATTTCCCTTTTTTCTCGTGTCTTGCCACTCATTAATGAGACATTTATTTGTGTGTGCCTTCTCTCGCATTGAACTCAATCGTAGTCTATATATGTGCTACTACTTCTAGTGCAGAGGACTACACTTTGCGCGTGGATTAGCTTTCCCCATTACCAGTGTCCCTCGCCATCAGGTTAAACCACTTCGATTTCTGAGGTACTTGTAATTTACGTCCCGAAGTCAATGACGAGAAGTCAACATTTTAGTCCAACTGACCGATGTCGGGGTTGAACCCCTTACCTCGGCATCAGCACACCGGATGTTTAAGAACAAGTGCTCTAATCCATTCGGCCATGCTGACCTCCACATGTGTGTTATTGTTACACGTATACAGACACGAAAGAACGAACTAACGAACGAAAATCTTTATTTTCAAAGGGTTGACATTCTGCCCTTCTTCTCTATTTCCTCTCATACATTCTTTCATTCAACATCACTTATGACTCTTATGACACGGACTCTTTTAGCACGCCACGAGGCCTAATGGTTATTGTGTAATAGCCGCATACAATTAGACCATTCGGCTCTCGATGTGTGATATGGTAAATACCACATAGGCCGCTTTTACTTCCCATTGTAATATCCGGTAGCCGTTTGAAGCTGGGTTGACCTGAGAGGTCGAGGTAATTTTTAAAAAAATATCACATTAACATGTTTAATAAATAGTTTAGCCTGTTTAGGTGACACATACGCGCGCGAGCACACACACACACCACACTCACGCACGCACGCACGCACGCAGGCAGGCAGTACGCACGCACACGCACGCCCGCCCGCCCACCCGCCTGCCCCCCCCCACACACACGTATATATATATATATATATATATATATATATATATATATATATATATATATATATATATCCATCCATCATGTGCCATGCCGGT
This sequence comes from Cepaea hortensis, assembly GCA_963921405.1. Taxonomy (NCBI): domain Eukaryota; kingdom Metazoa; phylum Mollusca; class Gastropoda; order Stylommatophora; family Helicidae; genus Cepaea; species Cepaea hortensis. Next base: position 161,502,565 of record OY992876.1, on the reverse strand, counting down.
AAGCGTGGGCGGTCATGTTCTGCCATCTCACTCGATCAACAGAGTCGTGGATCAGTTCCGTGTTTTTGTCTCGACCATGCCACAAGGCCAAGCCATCCAGATACTTGTTTCTAGGTCTTCCCCTTGGTCTGTTCCCCTCGATCTTACCAGTTGTCACCAAGTTCTCCAAATCATTTCTTCTCATAACATGCCCAAAAAATTGTGACTGTCTACGTCTAATGTCTCTGATCAGTTTACGATCTTCATTTGTTTCTTGAAGGACTTGTTCATTGGTCTTTCTGGCTGTCCATGGTATTCTTTGCATTTTCCTCAGAAACCACATTTCTACAGCCATCAGATGTTTTTCAGCCTGGCTGCTCATTGTCCAAGCTTCACATCCATATAAAAGTACAGGTTCTATGTAGCATCTCAACACTCTTTTTCTCGTTTCAATTGACATCTTTTTATTGGTCAGTATGTTTTTCATCTTGCTAAAGGCTACTTTTGCCATGGCGATTCTTGTTCTAATCTCTTCAAGGCATCTCCCATCAGATGTTATTACTGTTCCGAGGTAATTGTACCTATTCACTTGTTGAAGAATATTCCCATTTACTTGTATATTACACTGTGGTATTTCGTTCTTCTTAGTGACGACCATAATCTGTGTCTTTTTACAATTTAATTCTAACCCTTGTTGTTCACTGTGTGTAACAACCGCATCTACTAAATTTTGCAGGTCCTGTTCATTGTCTGCAATCAAGACTGTATCATCTGCATATCTAATGTTATTGATGCATCGTCCCCCAATGTTGATTCCTTCCATATTTTCAATATTTCTGAAAATATTTTCACTGTACAGGGAAAACAGATCTGGAGACATTACACATCCCTGTCTCACACCTCTCTTAATAGGCTGATATTGGCTTACTTCATTATCAACTCTTATGGCAGCTTGTTGTTTCCAATATATGTTTTTTACAAGTCTAAGGTCTTTCCCATCAATTTTTAGATCTTCAAGCATCCTTATCATGTTGACATGTCTCACTTTATCAAAAGCCTTTGTGTAGTCAATGAAGCAAAGGTGTAGATCTTTGTTTACTTCTATAGAACGTTCGATTACGGTTCTCAGTATATACACAGCATTTACTGTACCCTTGCCTACTACAAACCCACATTGTTCCTCTCTTATTTCAGGTTGTATTTTCTTCCTAACTCTTTGCATGATAATTCTTAGCAAAATCTTCGTGATGTGACTCATTATACTAATTGTTCGATGTTGATCACATTCCAAGGCTCCTGATTTCTTTGGGATTGCAATAAATACAGAATTACATAACTCATGAGGTATGTTTCCAGTATCATATATTGTATTAAGCAGACTGGTAACTTTATCTATTCCATATTCTTCTAAAGCATTAATCATTTCTGTTGTGACGCTGTCTGGACCGGGGGTTTTGCCAGATTTCATATGATTAAGAGCATTCTGAACCTCCATCTTCAAAATTGCTGGCCCTTCATTGTTATTTTGAACAATATATTGTTCGTCTCTGCTATCGTCATAAAGGTTTTTCACGTAATCTGACCATACATGTAAAATCTGATCTTTTTCTATTATGACTCTTCCATCTTTTGTCTTTAGGCAGCCGCTGATGTACGTGTTCTTTGATTAGTAATCTCCTGAATTCTTTTGTGCATTAGTTTCGCATTTTTACTGTTGTGTTGTTTTTCAATTTCTCTGCAATTTTTCTCAAGCCATGTTTCTTTAGCCTCCTTACATAAGGTTCTGACTTTTCTGTGAATTTCTTCATATTTGGCAGGATTATTTTTGTTCTGTCTTCTTGTTTCCATTAGTTGTAAAATTTCTTCAGTCATCCATGTCTTACGGCCAACTTTCTTTACCTTTGGAATAGTTTTTTCTGCTGCACAACTGATTGAATTCTTCAGCATTTCCCATTGATCATCTACATCTTGAAATAGGATCTCTAGATCAGACAATAAATCAAATTTGTTCTTTACTTCTATGTTAAAATTATCTTGTATTTCTTTGTCAGTTTTCAATTTGCACAAGTCATATTTAGGGTTTCCTGCTGTATACTTGACTTTCTTTAACTTTACCCTAAATGTGCCAGTAATTAATCTGTGATCACTGTAACAGTCTGCATTTGGAACTGTTTTTACAACTGTTAATGCATTTCGAAACCTTTTGCTTATCAGGATGTAATCTATCTGGTTTTTAATCCTGCTGTCTGGACTCCTCCATGTCCATAATCTTCTAGGATGTTGTTTAAACCAGGTGTTTCCTACAACCAATTCTTGTTCTTTTGCCCATTCTACAAGTCTGTAACCTCTTTCATTTCTCTCTCCCAAACCATGGTTGCCTACACTGTATCCATCGCTTTGCTTTCCTATTTTTGCGTTGAAATAACCCATTATGATATTTATTTCTGATTTTTTACAGTTCTTCAAAGCAGACTCCATGTCATTATAAAATTCCTCTATACTTTCTTCACGGCTTTCACTTGTTGGGGCATATACTTGAATTACATTTATTTTAAAAGGTCTTCCGTTTAATTTTACTAATAGAACTCTGTCTGACACAGCCCAATATCCTTTGACAGAATTTGATGTTTGCTTATCTAATATAATAGCTACACCTCTTTGCTGTTCTTCTCCCCCCGAGTAAATAATCTTACAATCCTCTCCTGTCCTTATCCCTGCTCCTCTCCATCTCGTTTCCGATATTCCTAATATGTTAATCTTCTCTCTCTCCATTTCTTTTTTGATGTCCTCCAACTTTCCATCTGCATTCATTGTTCTAACATTCCAAGTTCCTACTTTCAATGATATTAATCTTTTGCACCTAGTAGCCTGTTGACGGTCTGGAGTCACCTGGTGCGCATGACTATCCCTACCGGGCGAGGCTGCTCCTATGGAGCACCTATTTACGCCGTTTCTCTGATTATCGATAAGTGAACAC
>OY992876.1:161434609-161494609 GCA_963921405.1 Cepaea hortensis | reverse complement strand
CTGGCAATCTGTGTCCTCAGACTTCACATAATTTGGCAACCGCGTTGTGTAAATAACCAGGAATAAAAACTCAAGTGAAAGCTCTATCTCCACCTCCTGCCCCCTTTTCCACCCCCGAAAGGAAAGCTGTACATAGATTACGCAATAAGACTTACTTGTAAGCCATACTCAATCATATTTACGGTTCTTGAAAATTAGCTAGAAATCATCGTCTTATGGAAAGCCAGGTTAATGGGGGTGTCGCCGATGCAGCAGATAGGATCATGTTGTATTCGCAAACAGCATTGGAAGTGCTTGCTCTAAGCCAGGGGTATTTATCTTCGCCTGCCAATGTTAACTCCAGACGATGTCTCTCCAAAAGATAAGAATGTTATGGAGTTTGTCCAATCATTGGGAAATAATGAAAGGGGTTTGAAGGCAAGAGGGTCGACTTCGCTGCACCGAGTTAATCCGTATGGTTCGGTCTGTTTCCCTTGAGCGACCTGCCGAAAACGTCACACAGAGTACGAACTAGGTCACTCCAGCCACGACCCCAGGGGTCATCGGAAACATTGCACTGGTGAACGAAAGGTCGGAGTCTGTTAACGAACCCACCATCTTCAGAACGTGATGCAGGCGGCTCGCCTGCTTAGATACGGAGAGGCTTCTTCCCACTACTCCCCTCACCTTGGAGAATAATAAAAGGGGCGGTTGCAATTCTTCTTAAATCATGAACTGTCATCAGCCGCTGGCAGACACACTCCATGCTTTGGAATAACTGTTAAAAATAAGCAGTGGAAAAACTTTTTAGTATAAGTAGTGGAACAACGAACGAACGAACGAACGAACGAACGAACTTTATTTTTATTACAACGAGCGTAATCTTGCCTAGTACATCAACAGCAGCTGAAAAATGCTGATGTTAACTGCAACGTCCGGTAACGGATATGCAAAAAAAAAAGAAACAGAAAAAGAAAAGTGGAACAACTTTTAAATGTAAGCAGTGGGATAACTTTTAAATATTAGTAGTGGAATCACTTCTAACTATTAGTAGTGGAGTAGCTTTTAAATATAAGTATGGAATAACTTTTAAATATAACTAGTGGAATAAATTTTAAATATGAGTAGTGGAATAACTTTTAAATATAAGTAGTGCAATAACTTAAATACAAGTAGTGGAATAACTTTTAAATATAAGTAATGGAATGACTTTTAAATATCAATAGTGGAATACATTCTAAATATAAGTAGTGGAATAATTTTTACATATTAGTAGTGGGATAACTTTTAATATATTTGTTTTAAATATTCGCTCGCTTTGAACTCAAGATAGTCTATACACGTGGTACTACTTCTAGGGCATTGCAATGATTTTTTGCTTGTGGATTTGCTTTCTCTATTACCAGTGTCCCTCGCCATCAGATGAACCCAAGTAGTCGAATAACTTTTAAACGATTAGTATTTGAATAGCTGTTAAGTATATGTTTGTGGGGTAACATTTAAACATGGGCAGTGTTTGATTCAAATGTTTAATACATCATTGAAACCGGTGTCTGGGGGGCTTTGATAAATAACAGTTTACATTAGAGATACTAGTTTGGATAAATGGTGATACTCCCTTATATTTATAGACCATTCAGTGTTCGACTGGTGATAAGGTCAATATCACGCTGATTGCATTTGCCGAGTAGAGACAGTATTGCTGCTGGACCCTGGCGTGTCAGCCCTGTGTTCATGGGTTCGAATCCGCAGATATGTAGATTTTGTAAAATATACCTGGGTATTCAGGTTGACCCAGGACCCAGGCTAAAATAGGTACCAGGAAATATTGTGGGTAAGGAAGGCGGCTGGCATAATACTGCCCACATCAGCCACCGAGTGCAGATTGGTCTATACAAATATGTGTTTAGGAAAAAATTAGTTGCAAATCCTTTACAGAACGTCGCAGTCAATCCCAGCATTTTTTGTCTGTTTGTGATTTCTTGGCAAGTTTACGTTCAGTAGGTTACCAGTGCTTTCTGAACGACCAGAACTCATATCACTCTGTGAAAACCAACGCAAGGTAGTCTGATGCCATATCGCCCGCAGCAGTGTTTCGAACGCGATATGCGGGAGTACGAACTGCCCCCCATAACCCCTTCGTCACAGCGCCGGGTCTAGCACCATGTGCTCAATGGGCACATTTAAGGCGGGCAACAATGGTCCTGTACTTACTTTACACCGCGATCGCCTTTACGTCCCAGAACATTTCCAGGCACCCATTACAGACTGTCCAGGTTAATTTAAGGAAAACAGCCTGGGAGGGGATACACGTGTAAGGTATTAGCCAATATTTACTTGAATGGGAGTCTTCGGACTCACAGGTCATCAGCCGGCGTGCCAGCCCGGTCGATCGATGTGTGCAAAAGCCAAATTTTACTCAGCAAAAGAACGTGCTCTAGAAATGCTCATACTTTAAATGTTTGTTATAGTAGCAACTCCCTCCAGACACACAATCAGTTTACATCATGCATACACTGGGACTCCCAGTGGTTGCTCTGGGTCATCTTCACAAGATCAGTATTTTATCCTTTCCCCGGACCACACTCTTGCCTCGGGGCTAATGACTCCAATAAAATCACTTGTTATTTCGGGTTCACGACATTCCAATACAATTTTTGGCCAAGGGAGTTGGTTACTTTCATATGTGTTTACGTTTATTATTGTAGGTCTGGCAGGTTTGTAGCGGAGCTGGCGGCCGTAAACATAGAGATCTCACGAACCAATGTTGAACCTGTGTTGAATCTATGATATAGCTAGTATTTCAGTCTGATTGCAATTGAACTAATGTCATGTACACAGAGACTCGACGAAACAATGTTGAATTAAGATATAGCAAGTGTTTCAGTATGATTGCAATAGAACTACTGTCCTTTACACGGACATTCGACGAACCAATTTTGAACATGTCATGTGTCATTGACGATCATGTCTGTCTACTTCTTTCTGCCTCTTGCGTTGTCAATCATTTCTGATACCTATGTTCCTTCATGCTTTGATATCAAACTGTCCAGAATCTGCTCTCGTGGTCTTCCCCTGACTCTCCCTATCCCCTTTCCTCCCCCATCCCTAATGACATACATCAGGTTTCTCTTCTCATGACATGCCCAAAGAATGTGGACTGTCAGCTTCTGATGTCAGTAGCCAGTTCTGTTTGTGAGTTAACTTCATTCAAGATATCTCCATTGCTCTTTCTATCTGTCCACATTGTCCTCATCATTCTTAAATACAACCATATATGTACCCACATTCTGTTAGTTAGGAAGTATCATCAAATGGCACATCAGCAGGCGAGATCAAAAATGGGATAATTTGCAATAAGGCAAACAGACTCATTGGATAAATGGCACCAATCCTAAATAACAAACATGTATCAATAATTACTAAGAAAGCACCCTGCGAAACAAAATTCTTACTAACTCTATGATACCAATGCCAAATCTGGACAATGTGGGAAAAAAAGAAAAGAAAATTACAACAACAGAAATGAGATTTCTGAGAAGAATACTCAATGTATAAAGAAGAAAGAAAATCAGAAATGAAGAAATCAGGACTAAAGTAGGGGTTATAGCAGCTCTATATTTTATCAGAAGGCAGAAAGTTAAATGGTTTGGCCATATAACTAGATTACCAACTAACAGTATACCAAAACAAGCAATAATGTACAGACTAAATGGAAGCAGAAGAAGAAGCAGACCACGTAAACGATGGACAGAAGGAATAGTCCATGGGAATCTAGATACATGAAGCCCTTAAACGGGCACTCTCCCGCTGTTTATACTTCACCTCGACACCACAAGGTACAAGAGGAAACAGATGAGATGAGATTATTCTTATTGTTGTCAATGATTCGCCTCCGTACGTCAGGATTGGCTCTTAAGAACTTCTGGCAACAACAGACGAGTTCGTCTGATCTCTGTGTATGTGGCAATAGTTTCAAGGCAAACAGACTGAAATAACATCCACCCCATCACAGGTTCCTAAAACGAACTCCTAAGAACTTATGATATAGATAATGTCTAAATCTGTATGCCATTAAGATATTGCCACATATACAGAGCTTCGACGAACTCATCTGTTGTTGCAATGGAAGTATTGCCATAAAGACAGAGATCCCGCCAAAGCAATCACGAACAAGCGATCTGTTTGTAATTCAACTGTTGCCATTTATACAAAAATCACACAAGATAATCTTTAACTAATTATATAAATAATGGTTCAGTCTGTTTGCAAGAGAAAAGCAATGATGATGATCTTGATTTGATAGTTGATGATAACCACCATTGTTAATGAGGTTGTTGGGATGGTAGAGATGGTTAGAATCTTTTGTTCTAGCGTTTTTTATACTACACGATCTAATGAATGCGTATATTTCTTAGTAATTATTTTTATTGTTCTTTGTGTTTCTGAAACATAAAGCAGTGTTTATTTGACGATATGTTTAGCATGTACATTTATAACTAGATTTACATTCTTTTGATGTTCTTGAATTTTCTAGTGCAATGAAAGCTCCTCTCGTATTCCTATTTTAGTACATGTATCTGTACCACATCTTTGTCTATGTTGCTATCTAAATATGTGTACCATTCCATCTCTTGAAGTGAGATGTCTTCTAAGGAAATCGGATTATCATTTCCGTAATTTATTACTTTTACCCGTGTGCTCTGTTTTCTAAACCACGCTTTCACTTCACATTCAACTTCGGCGTCACTCGCAAAATGTCTCCCGCCAAAGTGGGTATTCAGTGGACTTAGCCCCTAGCGATTTCCCGTAAAGCAGTGCATAGCTAGGTAGAAAAAGTTACGAGGGCGAGTCAATAAGTAAGCCACACAGTTCTGTGGGATGGCAGGTAAATGAAAACAAAGCACGCAGTTCTATGCAGCCGGTTTGGGAGGACTGATAAAACGATGGGATAAATGCATCAATGTTGGGGGAAATTATGTTGAGAAATAAAGGGACAATAAATGTATAAAAATAAACTGGTTTGAAATTGTTATCATAGCCAGTTATTTTTCTACGGCCATTTGTGGCTTACTTATTAACTTACCCTCGTATATCGCATCTTATTTGACATGTAGGACAATACAACAATTTTGTCAGATAAGTCCAGATCATAAAGCAGATATGACACAGTCCACTGAATTCAATTTCTGGTGGTAGCTATAGTTGACTTCAAGATCTACAGCCAGGAAGAACATCGCCGCCTCGAAGGTGTCCCAAGTTCAACCCAACCTAAATTGGGTACCAGGACATCTTCTGGGAAGTGAAGGTGATATTGACCACGTCTACCATTGAGTTTGTTATTGGAAAAGACAGCACAGATGGTATAAGAAATGCCATATTATAAAACTAGCATTGTAAGATTACGCGGAGGACATGGATAAAGCTGCAGGAGATTGCTAAACACGGGACGGCGTGACGTGAGTTGTTGATGCTCCAGTAGGGAATACAGACAATAGAAAAAGACTGATCTAAGGAACGTTGTGACAACTCGAGAAATACAGAGCGTTAGAGGCAGAGATCGACAAAGGGAGAATATGTTCATTGCGTTGGAAGAGCAGCAAGGAAAACAAAATGCCACCGAATATATAAAGAACAGAAAACAGATGGCTGTAGAGGATACTGATCACCTAGGTCACCCGGCATACACAGGATGATGATGATGATGATGATGATGATGGCACAGCAAGAGTTAAGAATCCCAGAATACACATTAAGAAGCTTAGCTCTACGTTAGCACTCCCGCCTGCACACGTCAAATAAATATTCCCATCTTGTGCCCTCATCACGAGCAGTCCACGGTACTCGGGTTGCTCTCGTCTAACACAAGTCCACAAAGCCAGTCGAAAGACACGTCCATGCAAACATCACTCGCACTGTAGAAGAAATTGATATTTGACCTTCTTTGGTCACCGCCACTGAGACGATATCAGATGGGCTAAGGGTGTTACTTCATGGTGTACTCAGTTAAATGAAAACATCAAAGATAGTTGGCGGAGTAGCTTCGAACGTTCCTCAATTTTGAAACAGGATACGTCAATAAACTTAGACGTTTACAAGTCCTCTTGTGCTCCCCTCCTGGTTTAGTTATTGTTTCTGTTGATAAGCATTTTGTGTGACTTTGGTAGGGTACGAAACCTGTTTTTTTGTAGATATGTTACCGAATACTTACCTGTCTACCCTTACTAACTACCTACGTACGTATCTACCTACTACCTACCTACCTACCTACCTACCCACCCACCCACTCACCCACCCACCTACCTACCCTCCCACCCACCCACCCACCCACCTACCTACCTACCTACCTACCTAGCTACCTACCTACCTACCTACCTACCTACCAGCTTGTCTGTCGATTTACCTACCTGATTACCTACTCCCCCACCCATCTACCTCCCTAGCCACCTACCTACCAAGTTTGCTATCTACTCGTCTGTCTCTGTGTATGTCTGTCCGTCGCGTACGTCCGTATTTCTGTCTGTCTGTTCATTCATCATACATACATTTATCTATCCATCCGACCGTCCGTCCGTTCATCCCTCCATCCGTGTGTCGATCTGTCTGCCCGACCGTCCGTCCTTCCGTCTGTCTGCCTGTCTGATTGCCTGTATGTATATATGTATGTCTGCCTGTCCACCTTCCTGCCTGTCTATCTGTGTGTCTGACTGCCTGCCTGCCTCTTTGCCTATTTCTCTCTAAACAATTAATTAAAGCCATTAAGAATGAACGAAGGCATCCCAGAAAGGAATGTAAGAAACGCAAGTACAACGACCCCCAGTGAGAGCGGCAGGTTGCCTTTAGAGAAGGTTCTCACGTATTTTGCCCAGGCTGTAACTCATCTCTCAGTGACCAGAGATAAAACCTGACCCTGCGCCTCGTGACCCGAACGGCCAGGGATTGAGTTATCAGGCTGGCAAATCTAGCGTGGTTATGAAAGCTGTAAACTTCGTGTCTCTAGTATCAGTTGGTCTACTCTTACCTCAGACGAATGGAGTCGTAAACAGAATAAGGGGGACAAATGTTCTGAATGCAGTAGAGGAACAGTAAAGAGGAAGGTGACCTAGCTCTATATATATCCAATAATCATCACGTGAGTCGTAGCGGCGAAGTGGTTAGTGCCCTGACAAGCCAATGATCCAGGTTCAATCCCTAACCGTGGTAGGGATAATTTTTCCGGGCTGTGCGGCTTTGGGGTTGATCCAGCCTCAAAAATAGTTCTAGATCATTTTCAGAATGTTCTAGAGAAGACAATACGGAGAGGAATGGAACTGACCACCACACATCTTTAGCTGTGGCCCCAAATGAAAGCTGAATACTACACATCCCTAACGTAATATACCTGGCCGTGCCGTTGTTCTTTGGGAGCCATTGTGCCAATTGGTTGGTGGTTTTGTACTTCCCTAACTTAACCTGGGGCTGGTCTCCTTGGCCTAGGCGTTAACGTCTTTCTCCGTAATCCCGTATATTCTCGTGAGTGGCGTAACCTGCGCGAGAATTGGTAGCGGTTCTCGCCGTGTTGGTAACTTACGGGGTATATGAGCCGGTCGCTCAGAAAGCAATGGAAAATACAGAGCGTAATCTTGCCTAGTACATCAACAGCAACTGAAAAATGCTGATGTTGACTGCAACGTCCTGTAAGGGATATGCAAAAAAACCTAACCTGGAGGTGTTTCAACTCTTAAAGAGAACTAAAGGCCACGATCTGGAGCCCATGTTTATACGTCTTCGCGCTGGGAAGCAACTATTTGGTAACTTGTACCAAATGTTTTGCCTAGTTTCTTCCGGTTGTACAAGTATATTATATAATTCTGTTTCATCATCATTATCAGCTTCCACGTTTGTCACCAAGCGTCGTGGGGAAGAATAGCTGACGTTCCAGCTTCGGATATGTAGCACTAGATAGTGCCATTCCATATGATTGCACAATGTCTTTGATGTCGTTAATCCATTTTCTTCTCGGATGTCCTCTTGCTCTCGTATCAGATCGTCTGTATTGTAGCACCAGTGCTGGTAGTTGATAATGTTGCATTCTGAAGAGATGGCCGAACCATTTGATCGCCTGCTCTTCAGTATATGTGACATTGTTGATTCCATTGTCAGTCTGATAACATCATTTCTTACTTGGTCTCGGATAGGTAAGTTGGCAGCTCTTCTCAAACATGTCATATCGCAGGTGTTGTGTGTGTATGTGTGTGTGTGTGTGTGTATGTGTGTGTGTGTGTGTGTGTGTGTGTGTGTGTGTGGTTTGTTTAATGCCGAAGGTTGACATTGGTAACATTGAACTCTTGTGAATAAACCTATTTAACCCCACAACAAAGGAAACGAGAAACCATAGGAGCATGCACTGAGCTTGTGAGCAAGCAACAGGTGGTTGTTGGGTATTGTCTCAAGATAGTGAAGGTAGCCTGAGGATCTCTTTGTAGCGACAATGGTTACGGTCACCGACCAGTGAAGTCACTGCCAAGAAGGAAAGTAATCGCAGACTACTTTCTTTACTAACGCCTATAATTAGAGGAACTGCGCTAAAGCTGTGGAAATGTAAATAATATAAAATAACACAAAGTAATGCAGCTTTACAGAATATAATTACGAAACAATGCAAGAACGTTTCGGCGACTAGCCTTCATCAGCAAACAAATACATACACAAAACACAACATACAGTCACGGAGAAGACCCTCCGGTGCTACATTATGGCATAAGGACGGAATGAGAAGATGGCCACGTGTTCATGCAGGCACGTAATCATCAGCTGGTGTGTTGTTCCATTTAAAGTGTTCCTTTAATCTAGTTCAGATGGAAGTAACACTGTTTTGATGACGTAAAACGGAACACTCACAGATATTTACAGTTACAATCTTATGATGATTATAACAGCTGGGCACTCATAGATTTTCACAGCATTAATGTTCTGATGTCTGTTAGAGGTGGGCGCTAAGAGATATTCACAGTAACAATGTTCTGATATCTGTAAAAAAAAAAAACTAACCATTTAAAAATATTCACAATAACGATGTTATGCTTTTAACGCGTGTTGGACATTCAGAAATATTTACTGCAACAATGTTTCGGTGTCTGTAAAAGCTGGGCACGCACAGGTAATCACAGTAACAATGTTCTGTAAAAGCTAGTCACTCGGAGATATTCACAGTAACAATATTCTGATGTTAGCTCCTTTTGGATATTCAGAGATATTCACAGTAACAGTTAATTAATTAATTAGTTAGTTCCAACTTCACGGCAACGGGTCATCCCCATAATGTTCTATTCCTGTGCCAGTGAATATCACACAAAATGCTCCTCTCCACTCCACGTGAAAAGTGGAACAGACAGGAGTCTCTTCAAACCTGCATAGGTAATGCCGCAGCCAGAATGCCATCACAAAAGTCTACCACAAAAAATACAGTCCATAGTCGATGGAAGCGGCAGTCACTAGAAAACCAGCAGTACACATTAATGCATAAGGCAAACCCAGTTAGTTCAGCAACCACGCAGCAGCCATTTTTCTGAACATGCAGTTACAATGTTCTGTAAAAGCTAGTCATTCGAAGATATTCATAGTAACAGTGTTCTGATGTCTGCAAAAGATGGATATTCAGTGATATTCAACAGACATGTAGATATATCTATAAACCCCACAGTTCGAAGCCAGCTGTGATTAAACTGTTTAATTTGAGTCAAGTAACTAATATAGATAACCTTTTTGCACGTCTGTATGCGTATTGGCCATCCTCCGTGGCGAAAAATTTACGGACGGGATTCGTAAGCCAGCTTTCCCGCGTTCGAAACACAGCTGCGACCGATTTGGCAGCAGACCGCGTTGCGGTGGGTTTTAACGAGTTGGTATGGGAGCCGGTCGTTCAAAAAGCAATGGCAAACCACTGAACGTAAAACTTGCCAAGACATCAACAGCGGCAGTAAAATGCTGGTGTTGACAGAGATGTCCTGTAACAAAGGATATTAAAAGAAAACGAATATAGATAACATGTTTGCGCGCCTAGATGCGTATTGGGTATATGGTGGTAGTCCCATGCTGCTGTGGACTAAGCGGCACTAGATGAGTGAGGCCATCAGTATCACACCGTGTGCCTGTACTTCCATGAGCATGTCCTGATACACGGTTTATCCCGGGTCGACTTAGAAGTCCAGGCCAATTTTAAAACTTTGCCTCGATGGGGGTTCGAACCCAAGTCTTCAGATAAGTATGCTAGACACTGAGTTATTTCAGATGGCCTTTAATGGAAATATACCACGCATATATACATATGAGGGTAATGCAAAGAATGGCATTGGGTAGACAGAAAAACCAATGGGCAAAGCCCACAAGAAACAGATGAAAACCGTGAACGGATTCGAGAAATTAGACACAGAGAAACAACATTCTGTGGGCACGTTATGAGAAGAAATACACCGGAGAACTGTGTGACATCTAGCAAGATTGAGGGGAAAAGAACAAGGGGAAGGCATAGAAGTAAATATCAAGGTGGCTTAGCCACATGGCATAATCGAGACAAAAGCACAGAGCTGATCTACGACTCTGATGATCGTGTGAGTTTGTGAAACATGACCGCCCACACCTATCGGTATGGCACATGATGATGATGAGATAATGGGGATTTAAATTTGACGTGGAAGTTACACGTATAGATCTTTACGCGGTATAATAGTATATCTAGGTATGCTATTAGTTAGATATGACTGACCTACCGTGTGACAGAAGATGATACTACCCGCTTTCTGTTAGCGCCGAAGGTTAGGCGGCGTTCACCAAACCCATCAACCCCCAACGGCTTGGAACGGGGGAGCGCAATAGGGAGGGTACACGCCTTATCCTAGTGCGTTGAAATGCAACCTAAAGACTAAATGTCAAGACGTGGCATGGCAGATCAGACCCTAAGCCTTGGCCAGCAGCTGGTCTAGGATGGAAGTTCCAACAGGTGGACAGTTAGAAAATTGCTGCACTGATCCGATAGCGTCTGCACCTTATCTTGTTTCAGATGTATTGGTGTTACCTTTCCTCTAGAGCAGGGGTCACCAAACTACGGCCCGCGGGCCAGATCCGGCCCGCGACGTCACTTCACCCGGCCCGCCGACGGTACTCGAACTTGTTTGATATAACGTATGGAACACGAGCCGTTGTGATATAATTTAAATGTAAATATTATGTTTAGAACAATTGGAGATCTTCACACGTGTGCAGACCTCCTGGCTGCTATGTGTCTTAAATTTACTATTGTCAATTATAAATTAATGTACCTAGCTTTTCTTGTTTATTGTAATGTTTGCTTATTTCACGCCATCCCAAGTCCTTCCCCGGCTCGTGGTAGCGCTGCCTACGCTCTGATGTTACCATGGCTTCCATGGCAACACACACACACACACATCTTTCCCTTCCCTAGATGCGTCCGGCTGTCAACACAGATCCAATGCACCAGAAATATTTACTTCTGTTTTTTCAGTCATCCATTTTATAGGTATGTAACAAGGATTTCTTTGTTTGCCAGTGATACGTAAGTGAACTACAAGTGTGAATAGAGGCAATACAGTAGCAAACATAGAATAAAAATGCCATAGAAGCCTCGTGTTATTACGAAAATATTATTCCTATCTCAGAAGAATTTCCCTGTCAAGGTGTTAATCGAGCTGGTCTCTAGGCCAGTGTTTTTCATCCTTTCTGTTAGAGCAGTTCCTTACGCAGATGTTTACGTTGCTTAGGGAACTCAGTGCGATGATCCAAGTGTCTGTCCTACTTTATGTAATAAACCAGATGAGCATAAATGTTGCATTTAGGCGATTTCGGTCTGTTTCGCCGGAACCCCTGCTGCCACTCGCGGAACCCTGGTTGAAAAACTCTGCCCTAGGCTGCTTATTTAGGCCGGCCTTATTTATATAGTTTGCGAACCTTATTATGAGATAAATTCTATTACTAAAAGTACCTGTAAACTTTATATGTACCTTTGGTCAGCCGTAGCTTCACCAGTGACACCTAGTCCTCTGCTTTTCCTGTGTTTCAATAGGATTTTAATTATGTTTCGAATTCATTGGCTTCTCCATTTTCTCGATCCCGTGTACTCCACTCTTCATTATGGCTATTAAGAAAAGAAAAGTGGACGCCGAGTGTCGCGTTTTCAATTAAGAATAGGGAGTAAAATGACTTCTTTGTGGAAACAAAGAACCAGAAAACCAGTTGCATAATATGCAGCGAAAGTGTTGCCGTTTTAGAAGAGTACAATCTTCGGCGTCACTACGAAACAAAACATCTATCAACATATTCACAGTTTTCTGGAAAGTTACGCTCTGAGAAATATGAGTTCATGAAACGTGGTTTAGAAACACAAAGAGATCTCTTCACGAGAAAGTTTTCTGAAAATGAACCTGTCACTCGTACATGTACAAAATAGTGCATAAGATGGCAGAACGAGGAAAACCGTTTACTGATGGCAACTTCATTAAAAAGTGTATGATGGAAGCAGCAAATGACTTGTGTCCTGAGAAAGCCGATTTGTTTGGAACTATCACCCTTTCGGCAAGTTCAGTTGTGCGAAGAACAGAGGAACTTAGAGAGAACATAGTGCTACAGATACGCGAGAAAACTAGAACTGTTTGTTGTATTCTCTGGCGCTGGATGATTCTATTGATTTCTCGAGTACGTCACAACTTCTTGTGTTCATTCGTGGTATCACTTTGGACTTTCAGATAACGGAAAAGTTGGCATCCGTTTGCAGCATGTATGGAACAACAACTGGAAAAGACATTTTCATGGAAGTGCAAAAAGTTTTGCAAGACTATAACCTGTGGAACAACTTAAGTCTGTGAGCAAACATTTTCAAAAATGAAGTATGTGAAGTCAACACATCGAACGAGATTGACTGGTGAAGATTTGAAAGCATTCTCTTGATTGGATCCAGCAATTCCAAACCACACATTGGTGATATCTTGAAAGCCAAATATCAGTTTCACAAATCTCACTAACCTTTTCTGCTGTTTAGTTTGTGAGATTTGGATATGTGCACACAAGGTCTGGTGTAACTAACTTTTTGCTAACGTCGCTTTCTTTGATAACATTTTTAGTAAATAAATATGTTGATTGTCTTTGTTTTTTTGTTTTTGTTTTTGTTGTGTGCATTGCACTCCACTCACCCATGATTAACTTAGTTTTTCGTCTTTTCTACCAGAGCTTTCGTTTTGGCTTGCAAGTATTGTTAAAGTTAGTTGCATATTCTTTACAGGAAGTTTGCAGTCAACACCACACCAGCATATTTTGCTATTGTTGATGTCTTGGCAAGTTTACGTTCAGTAGTAGTTTGCCATTGCTTTCTGAACGACCGGCACCCATACCATTGCGTAAATAACCAGCGCAACGCGGTCTGCTGCCAAATCCCGCGCAGCTGTGTTTCGAACGTGCGTATACGGGATTACAAACCGCGTCCGTAAGACCTTCGCCACGGAGTGCGGCGCAAGTATTCTACAGAATGAGTATTTGGCCCGCGCTTGTCATTTTGTCAGTTATCCGGCCCGCCGTGAAAACAGTTTGGTGACCCCTGCTCTAGAGTAAACTAGGTAAGCCGAGAGAGAGAGAGAGAGAGAGAGAGAGAGAGAGAGAGAGAGAGAGAGAGAGAAAGAGAGAGAGATCATGCTGCATCGGCAACATATGGTCTCTACAATTCAGTTAAGGTTGTGCGCTACAGACAGGTTAAACCCCTATTACTGGTCTTTTACCGCCATGGGTTGTATCTATTATGCTCGTGTTGAAGCATAATGTAACAAACTACAATCTGTCAAAACGACAAGGTGCTTTCAGTGAGTGGTCATAATACATAAATCTTATATGAATCCTCACACATGGCCAGTAATTGCATTGATTTGTAAATAACGTGGCGATAACAATGATGACGCTTTTACATAGAAGAGACTCGTGTAAAAAGCAAATAATTACAATCTCTTTCTCTCCCTCTTTCTCTTTTCCTCTCTCTCTCTCTCTCTCTTCTCTCTCTCTCTCTCTCTCTCTCTCTCTCTCTCTCTCTCTCTCTCTCTCTCTCTCTCTCTCTCTCTCTCTCTCTCTCTCACTGACACACATTCTTGAGGTGAAAGAGATAATTCCACAGAGAAGAGAAACGAGAAACATCGCGGCGTATTTATATCCATGTATGCAGACAAGAACTATGAAAGTAGATTTACAACTTGAGTTTTCCCAGATGTCAGTGACAAGATAAGAGGACCATGTTAGTGAAGCGGTACCATTTGTGACAGGAACTCCCAACGCAAGATAAACGTTTCCAAATGTGCGGTTGTTTTGTTGGGTAGCTGTGAATATCGTCAATAGGAAGAAACAAAATACCACCATGTAATGTACGGGTAAATTGGAATATTCTTAAACAAGTGAATCGGTACAACAATCTCGAAACAGTCATAACATCTAATGGGAGATGCCTTGAAGAGATTAGAACAAGAATCGCTATGGCGAAGGTAGCCTTTTGCAGAATGAAAACATACTGATAAATAAAAAGATGTCATTGCAACTAGAAAAAAGTGTGTTGAAGTGCTACATAGAGCCTGTAGTTTTGTGTGGATGTGAAGCGTGGAAAATGAGCAGACAAGTTGAAAAAATAACAACTGATGCAGTGGAAATGCGGTTTCTGAGGAAAATACAAAGAATACCACAGACAGACAGAAAAGCCAATGATCAAGTCCTACAAGTTAAAACCGAAAACTGTAAACTGATTAGAGGCATTAGAGGTAGACAGCCAACATTTGTGTGTGTGGACACATTACAAGAATAAATAAATGAAAGAACTTGGTTGCAACTGGCAAGACTGGGAGACAAACAACAAGTAGAATGCAGAGAAGTAAATATATGGTCCTTGTGTCAGGTCTTAGTCAGATATGACTGAGCTACCTTATAGCAGTAGACGGTACTACCTGCTTTCTGTCAGCACCGAACGTTGGGCGGCGCTTACCAAACCCGACACCCCACATTGTGCCAACGGCTTCGGGCGGAAGAGAGCAATTGGGAGGGTACAAGCCTTATCCTGGTGCGAGGAAATGCAACCTAAAGACAAAATGTCATGGCAGGGCAGACCAGGCCCTAAGCCTTGGTTGGCGGCTGGTCTAGGATCGAAGCTCCGACAGGCGGACAGTTAGAGCATTGCTTTGCTGATCCGGCAGCTTCTGCAGCTTGTCTTGTTCCAGATGTAGAGGTGTTACCTTTCCTCTGAAGTGAACTAGGCAGGCCGAGAGAGGGATCATGCTGCATGGGCGACACATGATCTCTGTATTTTAGACCAGGCTTTGTGCTATGGAGAGGTAATAACTCCATCCCTGGTCTTAACCGGCCTCGGAATCAAAGCGAGAGGCAACTGTTACGGGTTATAAGTCTCTGTCAGTTGGCGTAGACATGGGACGCCACGCGTTGCCTCTGACGGTGGGAGACACCTACAGGTGTCACTGATCAGCTACCGCCAGCCTAAAGCTGGGCAGCCCCCGGCCAATTGGGTGCTGATCCACCACAGCCTGCCTGCTTCAATGGGTGCTTGTGGCTAGGACAAAATCTGAATCGCAGGCTGTAAAACTAATGCACCACGTATTAATAAAAAGAAAAATAGAAACCTCAAGCTACGGCTTGCAACCTGGAAGGTGAGAACCATGTGTCCAGGATTTTCCACTGACATGACCAATATTGACGATATGAGAAAAACGGCTGTGATTGATGCCGAACTCAACCGTCTTAACATTGATATTGCTGGCATGCAGGAGACTCGCCTCGCTGAGAAAGAGTCACCCAGGGAAAACAATTACACCTTTTTTGGAAGGGTAGAGAGCAGGCAGAAAAAAGGCAACACGGTGTGGGCTTTGCAGTGAAGAATTCGATACTGGGAATGATTGAAATTCCAACAGGAGGAAATGAAAGACTATTATCCCTGCGCTTGGTAACCTTTGGTGGTTTTGCCACAATTATTACTGCATATGCACCGAAGAAATCCACAGACAAGTCAGAATATTATGTAAGGAGGCAAAAGAATCATGGCTTGAGGAAAAGTGCTTAGAAATTGAAAACCAACACAACAGTCAACATACCAAATTAGAGCACAAAAGAATTCAGGAACTTACTAATAAAAGAACAAGTACATCAACAGGGTGTCTAAAAACTAAAGATGGCAAAATCATAATAGAAAAAGACCAGATTCTACATGTATTTACAGATTATGTGAAACACCTTTATGATGATAACAGAGACGAACAGTATGATATTAGATTTAATAATGAAGGACCGCCAATTTTGGAGATGGAGGTTCGAAATGTTCTTAAGCATATGAAAGCTGGCAAGGTCCCGGTGCAGATAACATCACAACAGAAATGATTAAAGCTTTAGAAGAATTTGGACTAGAGCAAGTCACCAGACTGATGAACTCATTATATGATACTGGAGATATACCTCTTGAATTATGTAACTCTGTATTTATTGCAATCCCAAAACAATCAGGAACCTTGGAATGTGATCAACATAGAACAATTAGTATAATGAGTCACATCACAAAGATTTTGCTAAGAATTATCATGCAAAGGGTGAGGAAGAAGATACAACCTGAAATAGGGGAAGAACAATGTGGGTTTGTAGAAGGAAAGGGTACAGTAAATGCTGTGTATATGCTGCGAACAGTTATTGAACGTGCTATAGAAGTAAACAAGGATATACATCTTTGCTTTATTGACTATACAAAGGCTATTGATAGAGTTAGACATGTCAACATGGTGGATATGCTTGCAGATTTACAAATTGATGGGAAAGACATTAGACTTATAAAAAACATATATTGGAAACAACAAGCTGCAATAAGGATTGATAATGAAGTGGGACAGTATCAGCCAATTAAAAGAGGTCTTAGGCAGGGATGTGTTATGTCTCCAGATCTTTTTTCCCTATACAGTGAAAATATTTTCAGAAATGTAGAGGATATAAATGGAATCAGCATTGGAGGACGAAACATCAATAACATTAGATATGCAGATGATACAGTATTAATTGCAGACAATGCGCAGGACCTGCAACAATTAGTAGATGCGGTTGTTGTACACAGTGAGCAACTGGGGTTAGAATTAAATTGTAAAAAGACTCAGGTTATGGTCGTCACTAGGAAGGAAGAAGTGCCACAATGTAATATACAAGTAAATGGAAATATTCTTCAACAAGTGAATCGGTACAATTATCCTGGAAGAGTCATAACATCTGATGGGAGATGCCTTGAAGAGATTAGAACAAGAATCGCCATGGCGAAAGTAGCTTTTAGGAAGATAAAAAACATTCTGACCAATAAAAAGATGTCAATTGAAACGAGAAAAAGAGTGTTTTAGGGGATACATAGAGCCTGTTCTTTTGTATGGATGTGAAACTTGGACAATGGGCAGTCAAGCTGAAAAACATCTGATGGCTGCAGAAATGTGGTTTCTGAGAAGAATGCAAATAATACCATGGACAGACAGAAAAACCAATGACCAAGTACTACAGGAGACAAATGAACATCGTAAACTGATTAGAGAGATTAGACGTAGACAGTCAAAATTTGTTGGACATGTTATGAGAAGAAATGGATTGGAGAACTTGGTGACAACTGGCAAGATCGAAGGAAACAGACCAAGAGGCAGACCGAGAGGAAAATACCTGGATGGCTTGGCCACATGGCATGCACGAGACAGGAACACTGAGCTGATCCACGACACTGGTGATCGAGTGAAATGGCGAGTCATGACCGCCCACGCTTTCCGGCATAGCACATGATTGATTGATTGATGCACCGACACTCGATTCCTCTGATGATGTGAAGGATTCGTTCTATGAGGAGTTAGACTCCGTGATCAAGGCAGTTCTAAAATCTGACTACATTTATATGCTCGGTGATTTCAATGCTCGTGTGGGCAACGACTTGAGTTCATGGCCAGTGTGCCTTGGAAAATACAACATCGGTCGCATGAATGAAAATGGGAAAAGGCTGCTGGAGCATTGCAACAGAAATGACCTATGTATTACAAACTCCTTTTTAAAACAAAAGAGCTGCATAAGGTCACATGGAAACATCCAAGATCCGGCCATTGGCACCAGCTGGACTTCATCATCACACGGAGACAACATCTTAACCATATATCATTGACTCGAAGTTACCACAGTGCTGACTGTGATACGGATCATTCTTTGGTTATTGCAAGGGGTAGACTGAGACCAAAGAGAATCTACACAGCAAAGCACAAATCTAGCCCCAGGATTAATATTATTAACACTCACGATCCTGAAAAGCGCTTTCAGTTTCAACAGCAACTTGAAGACGCTTTCACTGATACACCAGAAAATTGTACATTAAATGAAAAGTGGGGTCAACTTAAGGCAATGCTTTATAAAACTGCCGTAGGGGTTTACGGCACTGTGGATCATAAGAGGCAGGACTGGTTTGCGGCAAACAGCCAGACTCTGTAGCCCTTGATTGATAAGAAGAAGATAGCTCTCTTAAGAAACAAGGAAAGACCAACGCGTAACACTCTGAGTGAGCTAAAGCAAGCTAGAAAGGATGTGCAAAAGGCTGCCAGGCAGTTTGCAAATGATTATTGGATCAAGTTATGTGAGTCCATTCAAATCGCAAGTGATAAGGGAAACATCTGAAGCATGTATGAAGGAATAAAGAAAGCCTGTGGTCCAATGATAAAAAGAAATGCACCATTGAAAACCTTGACTTTAGAAATCATAACTGATAAGTAACAGCAGATGGACAGTTGGGTAGAGCACTATTTGGAGCTTTACTCAAGTGAGACCAAACTAGCGGATGATGCCCTCGACGCCATAGAGGCTCTACCAACTCTTGACCACCTGGACACACTTCCCACCATAACAGAAGTTAAGTGTGCTATAAATGAACTTGCATCTGGCAAGGCTCCAGGTAAGGATGGGATTCCAATAGAGGTTATCAGGAGTGGTCAAGACACACTCACTCTACAGATCCACCAGCTAATAGAGCAATGCTGGCGAGAAGGACAAGTCCCACAGGATTTCAAAGATTCAAGCATCATAACACTGTACAAGAACAAGGGCGATCAAAGCGACTGCAACAACTATAGGGGTATCTCACTTCTGTGTATTGTTGGAAAAGTATTTGCCAGAATTATTCTGCGTAGACTTCAAATCCTAGGAGATCAAGTCTACCCCGATATGCAATGTGGCTTTCGACAGAACCGGTCTACCATTGATATGATATTCTCATTGCGACAAATGCAAGAAAAATGCCGTGAACAGAATCAACCACTGTTTATTGCCTTCATCGACCTCACAAAGGCATTTGATTTGGTCAGTCGAGAGGGTCTGTTCAAAGCACTAAAGAAGATTGGCTGCCCACCAACTCTTCTGTCCATTGTGGAATCGTTCCACACAGGCATGAAGGGTATAATCAAGTTTGACTGGGCAACTTCTGAAGAGTTTGAAATCAAGAGTGGAGTTAAGCAAGGTTGTGTACTAGCTCCCACCCTCTTTGGAATATACTTTTCACTTCTACTGAAATATGCCTTTCGTGATCAGGATGGTGGTTTATAAATTAACTCACGCTCAGATGGCGGCCTCTACAATGCTCAGAGATTGAAGGCCAAGACCAAAATTAGGAGGGTACTGATCAGAGAGTTGCTTTATGCAGATGATACTGCAGTTACGACCCACTCTGAGGAAGAATTGCAATGTCTACTATCTGCATTCTCCAATGCTTGTTCTGAATTTGGTTTAACAATTAGCAAAAAGAAGACACAGATTATGTCACAAGGTGCACATGGGGTACCATCAATCTTTATTGACGACGCCGAACTAGAGATGATAGACCATTTTACATATCTATGATCAGTGGTAAATAGCAAATTATCCCTAGATCAGGAAATCAACATCCGGATTGGTAAGGCAGCAACAACAATGAACAGGTTAAGAAAAAGAGTCTGGAAGATCAGGAAGCTTACTGCCAAAACAAAAGTCCTTGTCTATCAAGCCTGTGTCCTTAGTACTCTTCTTTATGGCAGTGAAACCTGGACAACTTACTCACACCAAGAGAAACGTTTAAACAGCTTTCATATGAGGTGTCTGCGAAGAATTCTTGGTATTAAGTGGCAAGACAAAATCACAAATACTGAAGTATTGGAAAGATCAGGTTGTGTGACGGTTTATTCCATGCTCAGTCTTCGTATACTTAGATGGATAGGACATCTTAGGATGATGGATGATGGTAGAATACCAAAGGACATCTTTTTTGATGAATTACAGATGGGTAAGAGATCTCAGGGTCGGCCTCTACTATGATACAAAGATGTGTATAAGCGGGACATGATTGATGCAGGCATTGATAATGCACATTGGGAGCAATTCGCCGCTGAACGTATTACATGGAGGCCAAGCATCAGAAATGGAATAAAGACAAAGGAGAAAATTATTGCTGATAAGTCACTCAGCGAGCGTGTGAGACGTAAGATGGTGCATGATTGTGGAAATGACCACGTGTTCACATGCACCCACTGTGAACGAACATGTACAGCGCGAATTGTCCTTATCAGTCGCATTCGCTACCGCCATGGGTAAAAGTTATTATGCCTTTTTAAAGCACAAACTATCGTCTGTCAAGACGGCAAGGTGCCAATGGAAATATATGGTCGAGACAAGAAGACACATCTGACCCACGACTCTATTGTGAGATGGCGAAACATGACCGCAAGCGGTAATTGGCAAGGTACATGATAATGACGAAGATGGTGTTAATGTAATTTCCAGGGGACTGTGCTACAGTGCTCTCCTTCCCTTCGCCAAGCCTAGAAACCAGCGGGGTGTGTAAGTCGGGTAGTGAACCTCAGATCAGCAAGCAGGCATTTTAGCATACTGCTTGTTATCGATTCAACACAGCATCTACAGACTGGCAGGGATAGACCTAGTGTGTAACTGTTTCCTTAACTGGTACTAGGCATTGTATGGACAGTAGATTTCTGCATTGTGAGAGCAAATAAGAGACGTGAGACAGATGTCAAGATAAGACAGGCTTTCTGTATTGATTAGTTGAATGGAATGTGCTTTTGTTTGTTTGTTTATTCGTTTTCATTTCGGCATGCAGACCATGGCTAGAATTTGCTAACATATTTTTGTTTTTTTCTGGGATGAGACGTCAAACATGAGGGAACTGAAATGTTATACTGAACCTGGTCTGCTGTATGATGATGAATCTGGAATGTGAAAGAATAAATTAGGAAGGGCCTGGACTGAGCAGGGGGTGTGGTTTCAGAGACAATGTTGGGAATAGCTTGGACTACCGGTATCTGGCAACGAGGGTCTGGAAGGAGCTAAGGTAGGTAGACCATTATATACAACAATAAGAGAGAGAGAGAGAGAGAGAGAGAGAGAGAGAGAGAGAGAGAGAGAGAGAGAGAGAGAGAGAGAGATCAAGACAGACAGACAGACAGACAGACAGACAGACAGACAGACGGAGAGCTACTGGCTGATTGATTGATTGATTGATTGATCGATTGATCGATCGATCGATCGATTGATTGATTGATTGATTGAATTTTATGTTCAAAATTGGGCAAGCAGGCCCGAATTACATTCGGCACTGCCAATCACTCATCTTCCGATCATCAATAGTGCAAAAAACATTCACATAGGAAAGAAACATTGCCAAATGAATGTTGTAAACATAACCATCCATTATGTGCAATGCCGATAATCGCGGGCAGTCATGTTCTATCATCTCACTCGATCACCAGAGTCATGGATCAGCTCCGTATTCCTGTCTCGACCATGCCATGCCGCCAAGCCATCTAGGAATTTACTTCTCGGTCTTCCCCTTAGTCTGTTCCATTCGATCTTGCCAGTTGTCACCAAGCTCTCCAAGTAATTTCTTCTCATAATATGACTCTAATCAGTTTACGATCTTCACGTGTTTCTTGAAGGACCTGTTCATTGGTTTTTCTGTCTGTCCATGGTATTGTTTGCATTTTCCCCAGAAACCACTTTCCACAGCCATCAGATGTTTTTCAGCGTGACTGCTTATTGTCCACGCTTCACACCCATACAAAAGTATAGGTTCTATGTAGCACTCCAACACTCTTTTTCACGTTTCAATTGGTATCTTTTTATTGGACAGTATGTTTTTCATCTTGCAAAAGGCTACCTTCGCAATGGCAATTCTTGTTCTAATCTCTTCAAGGCATCTCCCATCAGGTGTTATGACTGTGCCGAGATAAATGTATCGATTCACTTGTTTAAGAATAGTTAGTTAGTTAGTTAGTTAGTCGACAGATCATCCTCGTTGCACATCGAACCATTCAGTCCATAAGTGCTCGGATCCCCTCCTCAGCAAATCCCGCAGCGTGTAGCGGCTAACGACGCCAGTTCTGTGTTGGTTTATCAATCTTCTTTGGCTTCCTGCGTAGTGTTCTTGTTTGGCCACCCCTCTTTTAATTTGCTGCTCTAGCAGTCTGGCCATTGTTGTAGATTCACAGTCATCACTTGGTTCTCGCAAAAGTCTCACATCACGTAGAGCATTCAGAATGTCAGCCTGGTCCATGGCACGTCCGCCCTCCACAGTAGCCTCACCTGCGAGCTTGTCAGCCCGCTCATTTCCTTGTACTCCCGCATGCCCTGGCACGAAGATGAAACTAATCTTTGCCAGCCGAGACCGCTTCAGAGGCAGCAACCATTCTCTTCGGATCGACCCCTCCTCTATCCTCTTGATCATGTTCATTGAGTCGCTAAGGAAACAAGCCCTGGTGAATGTCTGTGTCTCGAGCCATGTTATTGCTTTACTTACTGCCATGACTTCCATGGTCAGGCTACTTGTGGTTTCAGTGAAAGCACCAGAGTCCTCCTTCACAATTCTCCCTCCGGCCCGAGCTGTAAAGGACCATGAGCTTCTCACATGTCGGACGACCGACCCATCTGTGTAGATGACCGCGTCACCGTCTAGCGAATTCTCGAAAATCAACGCTTGTACTTCAGCCTCAACAGCAGCCGGATTTTCTTGTCTGCATTTTCTATCTAGTTGGATGCAAACTGAAAAGGATGTGCAGAAGTCTGTTGGCACTTGCACCCACTCCTCGCCAGGTTCTAAGTCCTCAAGTGAACACACCTGTTGAAGAATGTCTTCGGCTTGACCCATCCACGACCGTCCTCTTTTTAACCTGCTGTTGTTTAAGAATATGCCCATTTACTCGTATTTCACTTTGTGGTATTTCCTTCTTCCCAGTGACGACCATAAACTGTGTCTTCTTAATATTCATTTCCAACCCTATTTGTTCACTGTGTGCAACAACGGCATCTACTAAATGTTGCAGGTCCTGTTCATTGTCTGCAAACTAGACTGTAAACATAAACAATGTATAACGCCATGTTATGAGACAGGCAGACAGACACACATGCACACGCACATTCGTAAAAACACACATACCTGCATACATACTTACATCATTTGCACAAACTCAGGTTTATGCACTAACTCAATAACACACAAATGCATATTCCTTGGCATATACATATACTCAATCACAGTCACAAACTCAATGCCAAATGTTTATATAAGCACACACACACACACATACACACACACCCCACATCCCCAAACCACCCACCAAAACTCAAACATCCCTCAACCAAACACACATCCTCCACCCACACACACACACTCACCCACACACACACCCAACACACAGACCAAATCCCCTCCCACCCACCCATCCCCCACCCACACACATCCCCCATTAATACACATATCCCCCACCCACACACATCCCCCATTAATACACATATCCCCCACCCACACACAAATCCCCCAACTCTCCCACCCACACATCCCCCACCCACCCGTCCACACACACACACATCCCCAACCCACACCCACACATCCCAACCACACACACCCCACACCCACACACATCCCACACTAAACCACACCTCCCAACCACCCACACACACATACCTTACCCACCCATACATCCCCCACCCACAAACACATCCCGACCCAAACTCATCTTCCACCCACACACATTCCCCATCAACACACATTCCCTATCCACACACATCTCCCCACCCACACACACATTCCCCATCAATACACATATCCCCCACCCACACACCCATCCCCCAACTCACCCATTCACACATCCCCCTACCCACCCACACATCCCCCACCCACCCATCCACACACGTCTCCAACTCTCACACACACCCACAACCACCCAGCCATATACACATCCCCCACCACACATTCCCCCACCCACACACACATCCCATACCCAACCAAACCTTCCCCACACAAACACACACACACACACACACACACACACACACACACACATCCCTCACCCTCCCAAACATCCTCCGCCCTCACACACATTTCCCCAGCCACACATATCCCAATCCACACACATCCCCCACCCACACACATCCACACACACATCATTCACACACACACTCCACCCACATGTCCCCCACCAACACACACATCCGCTACCCACAAACAACCCCACCAGCCACACATACATCACCATCCACCCACACATCCCCTACTCACCTATACATTCACACACGCACACATCCCTTACAGACACACATATCCCCCACCCAAACACATACACCCCCACCCACCCACACACCACCTACCCACATACATCCCCCATTCACCCACCGACACATCGCCCCCACCCACAAACACCCACGCACCCCACCTATCCATGCACATATACATCCCCCACCAACACACACTTCTCTACCCACCTACACATCCACAATCACCACACATTCCACTACCCACACATCTCCCCACCCACATATTCCCCCACCCACACATCTCACCACCCACACACACACACACATGGATACGACACGTTAGGAGGATAGATGATGGCAGAATACCAAAGGACATCTTTTTTGGTGAATTACAGACGGGTAGGAGATCTCAGGGTCGGTCTTTACTACGATACAAAGATGTGTGTAAGCGGGACATAATTGATACAGGCATTGATAATGCAAGTCGCCGCTGAACGTGTTGCATGGTGGGCAAATATCAGAAATAGAATAAAGACAAAGGAGAAAATGAGTGCAGATAAATCTCACACAAGGAGCGTGCAAAACGTAAGATGGTGCATGATGGTGGAAATAACCACTTGTTCACATGCATCCACTGTAGACGAACATTTACAGCGCGAATTGGTCAAATTCGCTACCGCAATGGGTTGTATTTATTATGCCATTATGAGGCACAATGTAACAAACTATCATCTGTCAAGATATATATATATATATATATATATATATATATATATATATATATATATATATATATATATATATATATATATATATATCGTTCTCATTCCATTCCAGTATTTCTCAAAGAACACGAGATTAAATCAAAAAAGATAACAACAACCTGATCTCCCTTGAGGAAACTTTACTTCAAACATACATCTATTTGGAAAGTTATGTGGGGAACAGATAAGGATATTAAATTCAGAATACAAAAGGCAAAAGACACTTTTATAGCATAAGGAAGTTTTGAAAGTCAAAGGAAGTTAAACTTAGCACCAAACTTTTATTGTTTAACTGCAAGTAAAATGGTTACTACTGTATGAGTCAGAAACACGGAGAACAACTACAAAAATTAGTAATAAACTAGGATTATTCACTGCGTAGAATAGTGGAACTAAAATAGTAAAACAGAATCATCAATGTAGTGCTCATGGAGAGAACTAACCAACTTCTGGTTAGGACACACACTAAGAAAACATGAGGACAATATAACTAATTAGATACTCTCTTGGTTGGAAACCACAAGGCAAACAAAATTCCGAGTGAACCGAAATTACGCGAAGAGAATTATCGACAAATGTGAATAAAACTGTGAGGATATTGAGAGAGCTACAAGAGATTGGAGGACGGCGTGGCGCGTTTTGGTTGAGAGCCTATGTTCCAATGGGGAACAGAAGAAGGAGGTGGAGAAGGAAGACAGAGTGTATTAAAAGCAGCAGAAGAAGAAGAAAAAGAAGAAGAAGAAGAAGAAGAAGAAGAAGAAGAAGAAGAAGAAGAAGAAGAAGAAGAAGAAGAAGAAGAAGAAGAAGAAGAAAGAAGAAGAAGAAGAAGAAGAAGAAGAAGAAGAAGAAGAAGAAGAAGGAGAAGAAAAAGAAGAAGAAGAAGAAGAAGAAGAAGAAGAAGAAGAAGAAGAAGAAGAAGAAGAAGAAGAAGAAGAAGAAGAAGAAGAAGAAGAAGAAGAAGAAGAAGAAGAAGAAGAAAAAGACGCAGAAGTAGAAGAAGCAGAAGAAGCACAATAATAATAATAGTAATAATAATAATAATAATAATAATAATAATAATAATAATAATAATAATAATAATAATAATTTGAATTTTTCAGTCACTTCTGGTAGCTTGTGTACTGACATGTGGTAGAATGTTCAGTTATAAGACAAATTAAAAAAAAAATTACCTTTAAATTAATATTACCAATGGGACGCAGAGGTGTTTCCAAGGCACCAGGGCCGGGTTATATACTGGCCAAGACCTATTGACGCGTCCTCGTCGAGCGTCCTGGGCAACAGGTCCCTTCGGGGTCCTAGCTAAAGTCAATAGGATCGCCGATTCCTCCGAAGTCGGAGAGTTTCTGCCTGTACGGCGAGGAACCACCAGTCTGCACACCAATAAGCCAGACATGGGACAACGGATACTCACGCAAACCTTAGGTCCTGTATGACATCACACTGATGTTGGACAACAGGATGTCTTCATCCGACATACAGGACTTCGCGTTGGAGCTCAAGCCAACGAACGTAAGCAAGCAAGCAAGCACTATTACCAATCATGATCCGCAATTCACTCCTCAAAACACAGAAGGCCAATATTTTGCATCGCCTGTCCACTCGTAGTAAAACAACGCTTTGTCAGAACGAACAATAAGAGTTAAAAAAGACAGCCGGCCTGGTTAAAAGCATACCACGTTTTAGACAGAGTTAATGTGAAGTTCAAAACAGAGAAGGGCGTGGAAGTCAACGACCTCTGGCATGAGAATAGAGACTGAGGCGGTCACTACATGCCTGTTGTTAATACCCCAGTATACATAAAGATCAGAAGCTCTATATGAAATCCAGTCGACGTTCAAGACGGTTCACAACGCCTAGTTAAGGACTGAGTAGGGAAGACACGTAGGCTACCAAACTTATCAGGAGCAAATCTTTATTGCAGCCCACAGGTGCTCAAATTTCCGTCATACCAATTCCGCCAGAGTAAAATACGAGGGTCTTTCAGAAAGTAATGTGCACATCGTTTAACTCAGCTAATAATGAAGATAGAAGCAGGAAGGTTTGCACACTTCAAATATGGCATGTGCCAATTATGAGCACTTAATTGCAACCTAACAGGCCAAATAATATGACTGTCCGTTAAAATGGAGCGTGTTATCAACTTGTGTTATTAGCAGCGAATTGTGATAGCATTTCTCGTTGCAGAGAAGGAAACTGTTGTGAACATTGCCAAAAGGACAGACAACCAATTCGCAAGCTTACATTAAGACAGTAGTTCTCAGCCGGTGGGGAACTCCCCCCCCCCCCCAGGGAAGAATTTTAGCGTTTCGAGGGGGGGGGGGGGGGTTAAGATTATTTCAAGATCGCGTTAATACAAGAACCGATTACTTGATATTGTTTCCCCCTCCATACTTTACGGTTCTGTACATCTCGCTTTTCTGAAATTCGTTTTATAACATAAGTAGACCTGCAACTCACGTTTTATTTAGATGTCTAGACTTGTTCTAGTATGTGTTATTAAATGTAGCTTCCATTTTTACGTATACTGTCAAGGGGAATTTGTAGGGAGTAGGAAAGAGGAAATACTAAACGGGGGGGGGGGGGGGGATGACATTTTGAATATATAGTAAAGTGTGCATGGTGTCACGGGAAAACTGCAGTTTAGTGATTCCTTGATAACTTACATATAAAACTACAATATAGGAGGAGGGTTAACAATTGTGTACTTCAGTCTGAGAGGAGGATAAATTAAAGATCATTGACCGACGGATATAAAAATAGGATACAGGTGTTCGCAGAGGTCATTGCCGGACGATCTTATCTGACGGACACGGGAAACGGGGAGATCGCGTTGGGGAAAACCGAACGGAGACGGCAATCAACGGGTTCGGACGCTTTGAAGTATTAGCATAAGGGGAACCCAGGGAAACATTGTAAGGACTGAACGAAACGAGCAACTAATCACTACGTGATTTCACCGCCTTTTCATGTGCAGGATACGTCAAAAGACGAGTGTTGAGGTATGAACATCAAACAATAACGGAGGATTGGATACTCGATATAAATAGTAGAAATTGGGTTTTCTGTTTTAGTGTGTGTTCCAAAACTGGACAGAGATATCTATTACTCCCATGTGTGGAAAAGAAATTATAGTCCCGTATTGTTTAAGGCAATGAGATATTAGTGCCGATGTGCTTAATTCTTAAATTCGATTACGGGATAATAATAGAAGATATAAGGTTCCAATTCCCACCCTGACCTATCAGAGAAGATAGACCAATACGTCTTGTGTACAGAAAAAGCTTTGTTGATAAACTCAATGCATTTCATTTGGGCGGAGATCAAATACCTCAATAAACCAAGGAAGAACATAGACAGGGTCAAATAGGGAGACGAAATAAAATATAGCCTTAACTGAACTTTGAAAAAGAAGAAAAGGATATCCAGATAACCAAAGTAACAATGAAAAAGGAAGATAATCTTGCGGAAAGCAAAGCCAAATAAAACTACATACGTTTACACTGTAGACTCATAGTGAAGAAACAATAGACAAGTCAGAACATTGCTAGTCGATAGAGACAATATGCTGGAATGTGGTGATGTGGTTTTTCCGGTGTTGGATTATTAACTTCGTGAAGCAGACTCGGGCGAAGTCATAGACTTACTGGAATATTATTACATTACGGTGACCCAGTGGTGAACAGTTTTTTTTTTCGTTCAATAACGGATTTACCTCCAGACTCAAGCATACGGAACATCCAGGGTGAGACCTGTCCTGTTACTTGTTGATGTCCTGTGGTTTGGCCGTGTGACTGGGCGAGATGTGATACGGAGACTAGACATGCCGAGTTCATTCTTGCACCAACAATAGAATACACTAGCAGACAATACCAACTACATATACACAGTCCATCCATACACCAGACATAGTTTTATTTAATAAATATTTTATTAATTGTTGAAGGAAACTGTTGTCGGAGTATGTGATGAAGGACTAATAGAGAGAGAGAAAGGAAAAGATATATGGAAGGGAAGACAGAAGGGAGGAGTGTAGACAGAAGTCAGTCAAATATCCCAAAGAAGAAGAAGTAATAAGGTGTGCTT
Organism: Cepaea hortensis; assembly: GCA_963921405.1. Classification (NCBI taxonomy): domain Eukaryota; kingdom Metazoa; phylum Mollusca; class Gastropoda; order Stylommatophora; family Helicidae; genus Cepaea; species Cepaea hortensis. Next base: position 161,465,201 of record OY992876.1, on the reverse strand, counting down.
GTTCATTCCACGTTCCTCCCGGGACGACAAGCGACACATGGGCCGAAAAAGGTTGAGAAACACTGCATTAAGGCACTGAAAAAAAAAAAAAATCACTCTACGTTTTTGATTAAAAAAAAAACACTACGTTTTCGGAGAGTTCAGCTGCACAAGATTCCAACATACCTGCTTCTCTGTCACGACAATGCGCGCCATCTCTCTCACAAGGTTGGCAACACGGGAATCAATCACCAAACTGGGTTGGACTGTACTACCCCATCCACCGTATAGCCCTATTTGGCACCCTCTGATTTTCATCTGTTTGGTCCACTTAAAGATATAATCCGTGGGACAAGGTTTGAAAATGATGAGAGAGTGATTCATGCATCGAAGAAATTGCTACATGATCGAGACCAAATCTGGTACTGACAAGGAATACATGAACATATTTCGCGCTGACATAAAGCAGTACAAGTTGATGAGGATTATGTTGAATAATACCGATGTTTACATGACATATCCGTGTATATTGTGTATACATTTTATGCTTTTTGAATAAACAGTTCTTGAGAAAAACGATGTGGTGCAGTACTTTCTGAACGCCCCTCGGAGGTAATTCTGTCAGTTGCGTGTTTAAGAAAAATGTCCTGAAGCAGAAACTGGCTTTGGTCTGTGATATGCTAGGAGCATCACATTTTGTAGGCAAGATTGCACGGAGGAATAGTTAGCCAGCCAAGGAATCGAACTCTCGCCCGGCAGAGCTCATGCCATTGTCTGTGCAACTTCCTAACCGTTAATCCAACACACCCATTCTGTTATGTGTTATTGGGCAGTTATACAGTGCGGGTTTGGAGGCTAGTGGATCGACTTCATTGCACCGGGTTTTATCCCAGATGGCTCGTTCTCTTTCCACAAGGCGGCCTCCCGAAAGCATCTCACAAAGCACGAACTCCGTAGCTCCAACGACGACCCCCAGGAGTCTCCAAGATAACCACACTCGTAAACCGAATGATGCAGTCCGAAATTGATCCCACAAATTTCGGGACTCGAGACAGGCGTGCACTGTGTGTGGCATAGTTTCCTGTCCACCTCAATCCTCACTCCGACTGTCCTTGTTCTAACACTTGTTGCCTCACACAATTCCTTCAGCCTGGATGGTTCTCTCGGAGCTCTATGAATCTACCAACAGTTGACGTTCGTCAGTGTAAGAAGATGGAGAGGGGAGAGGTGGGGTAGGGGGTGGGAAAGAAGAATAGCTCGACTGTTTCAATGTCAAATAAACAGTACTCGCCTAAAACCTGGAACCACATGTGGAGCAGGGGACACGCGGTGCTGGACAGAGCATGCAGTCAAGGACATAACCGTAGCGTCAACATGCATACTGACATATGTACTGACATAGATACTGACATACATACTGACATATGTACTTACATATATACTAACATACGCACTGACATGTGTACTCACATATATACTAACATACATACTGACATATGTACTGACATATATACTAACATACGCACTGACATGTGTACTCACATGTATACTAACATACATACTGACATATGTACTTACATATATACTAACATACGCACTGACATGTGTACTCACATATATACTAACATACATACTGACATATGTACTGACATATATACTAACATACGCACTGACATGTGTACTCACATATATACTAACATACATACTGACATATGTACTGACATATATACTAACATACGCACTGACATGTGTACTCACATGTATACTAACATACATACTGACATATGTACTTACATATATACTAACATACGCACTGACATATGTACTCACATATATACTAACATACATACTGACATATGTACTTACATATATACTAACATACGCACTGACATGTGTACTCACATATATACTAACATACATACTGACATATGTACTGACATATATACTAACATACGCACTGACATGTGTACTCACATGTATACTAACATACATACTGACATATGTACTTACATATATACTAACATACGCACTGACATGTGTACTCACATATATACTAACATACATACTGACATATGTACTGACATATATACTAACATACGCACTGACATGTGTACTCACATATATACTAACATACATACTGACATATGTACTGACATATATACTAACATACGCACTGACATGTGTACTCACATACATACTAACATACATACTGACATATGTACTGACATACATAGTGACGCATGTACTCACATACATACTGACATACATACTGACATATGTACTGACATAATACTGACATACATATTAACATAATACTGATATAGGAATTGACATATATACTAACATACATATGGCATACATACATACTGGCATGTGTACTGACATAAATACTGACACACATACTGACACACATACTGCCATAATACTAGCATACATACTGACATACATACTGACATACATACTGACATACTGACATACATACTGAAATACATACTGACAAACATACTGACATACATACTGACATACATACTGACATGCATACTGACATGCATACTGACATGCATGCTAACATATATACTGACATACATACTGACATACATATTCATAGATCACTTTTTAAGAGACTGAACACTTATCGATCTACTTAGGATGCCTTGAGCCTGGATGCGTCAACAAACATCGAATAAAATCAGCTGTCTCCCTGGCAGCGATGCTGAGTGGTGATGTCTGTAACTTATTTTATTAGTGTAAGTGGAATGGTTTCCTGTGTATAAATGGTGTACGGGATCTCCACCAATTACAGCTATAAATGCATGATTTTTTCAACAAGAAATATCAACACATTAAATCTCTCTCTCTGTCTCTCTCTCTCTCTCTCTCTCTCTCTCTCTCTCTCTCTCTCTCTCTCTCTCTCTCTCTCTCTCTCTCTCTCTCTCTTCTCCATGACTGTCTGTTTCCAATAGTACGAGGATTAAGTTAATAAGTAAGTCACAAGTGGTTGTAGAAAAATAACTAAATATGATAACAACTTGAAACCAGTTTATTTGTATACATACATTGTCCCTTTATTTCTCAACGTAATTTCCACCAACATTGATGCACATATCCCATAGTTTTATCAGTTCTCCCAAACCGACTGCAAAAATCTGCGTGCCATGTTTTCATTTACCTGCGCTCCCACAGAACTGTGTGACTTACTTCCCACCTTGGCGGGAAACATTTCGCGAATGACAACGAAGTTGAATGTGGAATGAAAATGTGGTTTAGAAAACAGGGCAAGCTGTTCTACGCAGCCGGTTTGGAAAATTGATAAAACGATGGGATCTCGTCTCGTCTTCATCTTCATCTCGTCATGTTCCTCTTGTACCTTGCGGTGTCGAGGTGAAGCATAAACATCGTGAGAGTGCCCAATTATGGGGTTCATACATCGATATTTCCATGGACTCTACTATTCCCTCCGTCCAACGTTTACGTGGTCGGCCTCTTCCTCTGTTTCCATCTGGTCTGTACATCATTGCTTGTTGTGGATGCTGTTGACTGGTAACTTACTTGCATGGCCAAACCATTTGACTTGCTGCTTTCTAATAAAATCTAGAGCTGCTTTAACTCCCACTTTAGTCCTAGGGTTAAGTGCATCATTGTTGGTGGAATTTATGTTGAGAAATAAAGGGACAATGTATGTATACAAATAAACTTGTTTCAAGTTGTTATCATATTTAGTCATTTTTCTACAGCCATTTGTGACTTACTTATTAACTTACCTTGGTAGTTTGAATAGAGTATTACGAACTTAAACATGTCAACATGAACATATTAAATGACTATAGATAGGATGGCAAGACTCAAAAACGAAGGACGAAATCTACAGCACTTTAATTGAGCACTGCCTCTTTCTTAATTGGGTGTTAGGAAATGTAACCTACAGACAAAATGTCATGGCAGGGCAGGGCAGGTCCTAGGCCTTGGTTGGCAGTTGGTCTAGGATCGAAGCTCCGACAGGCGGACAGTTAGAGCATTGCTTTGCTGATCCGGCAGCTTCAGCAGCTTGTCTTGTTCCAGATGTAATGGTGTTACCATTCCTCTGGAGTGAACTAGGCAGGCCGAGAGAGGGATCATGCTGCATGGGAAACACATGGTCTCTATATTTTAGTCCAGGCTTTGTGCTATGGAGAGGTATAACTCCATCCTTGGTCTTAACCGGTCTCGGAATCAAAGCGATAGGTAGTAAGTAGTTACAGGTTATAAGTTCTAGTCAATTGGCGTAGACATGGGGCGCCACGGGTTGCCTCTGACGGTGGGAGACACCTACAGGTGTCACTGATCAGCTACCGCCCGCCTTAAGCTGGGCAGCCCCCGGCCAATTGGGTGCTGATCCACCACAGCCTGCCTGCTTCAATGGATGCTTGAGGCTAGGACAAAATCTGAATCGCGGGCTGTTAAACCAATGAACCAGGCACTAATACAATTAAAAATAGAAACCTCAAGCTATGGCTTGCAACCTGGGACATAAGAACCATGTGTTCAGGATATTCCACATACCTCACGAATATTGACGTTGTGAGAAAAACGGTTGTGATTGATGCCAAACTCAATCGTCTTAACATTGATATTGCTGGCCTGCAGGTGACTCGCCTCGCCGAGGAAGGGTCACCCAGAGACAACAATTACACTTTTTTTTTAACGGTAGAGGGCAGGCAGAAAAAAGGCAACGTGGTGTGGTCTTTGCAGTGAAGAAATAGCTACTGGGAATGATTGACATTCCAGCAAGAGGTAATGAACGACTATTATTCCTGCGCTTGCCAATCTCTTGTGGTTTTGCCACCATTATCACTGCACATGCACCGACACTTGCTTCCTCTGATGATGTGAAGGATTCATTCTATGAGGAGCTAGACTCTGTGATCAAGGCAGTTCCAAAATCCGACTACATTTATATGCTAGGTGATTTCAATGCTCGTGTGAGCAAGGACACGAGTTCATGGCCAGTGTGTCTTGGAAAATACAACATCGGTGGCATGAATGAAAATGCCAAAGACTGTTGGAGCATTGCACCAGAAGTGACCTATGTATTACAAACTCCTTTTTTAAAACAAAAGAGCTGCATAAGGTCACTTGGAAACATCCAGGATCCGGCCATTGGCATCAGCTGGACTTCATCATCACATGGAGACAACATCTGAACCAAACATCATTAACTCGAAGTTACCACAGAGCTGACTGTGATACGGATCATTCTTTGGTTGTTGCAAAAGATAGACTGAGACCAAAGCAAAACACAAATCTAACCCCAGGAGTAATGTTATTAACACCCACGATCCTTTATTGACTATACAAAGGCTTTCAATAAAGTGAGACATTTCGATATGATAAGGATGTTTGATCCAAATTGATGGAAAAACTATAGACTTTTAAAAATCATATATTGGAAACAAAAAAGCTGCCATAAGAATTGACAATGAAGTAGGTCAATATCAGCCTATTACGAGAGGTGTGAGACAGGGATGTGTAATGTCTCCAGATCTTTTTTTTTCTTGTACAGTGAAAATATTTTCAGAAATATAGAAGATATGGAAGGAATCAACATTGGGGGACGATACATCAATAACATTAGATATGCAGATGATACAGTCTTGATTGCAGACAATAAACAAGACCTGCAAAATTTAGTAGATGCGGTTGTTGAGCACAGTGAACAACTAGGGTTAGAATTGAATTGTAAGAAGAAACAGATTATGGTCGTCACTAGGAATGAAGAAATACCACAATGTAATATACAATGTAAATGGGCATAGTCTTAAACAAGTGAATATGTACAGCTATCTCGGAACAGTCATAACATCTGATGGGAGATGCCTTGAATAGATTAGAACAAGAATTGCCATGGCGAAGGTAGCCTTTTGCAAGATGAAAAACATACTGCAAGTACCTCTAATGCCGGAGTGGATTCGACTGATGGTGAGGGACACTGGTAATTGGGAAGGCTACCCCACACGCAAAATCTGTTTAATGCACTCCCCGGTGGTGGCAACTACTAGAAGTGGTAACTCGTGTAAAAACTACTCTTTGTTGAGTTGAGTTGAGCTAAGAACCAACATCACTGCACTCATGGTAGTCCTAAATGCGCTACATCCCCTCGTTCAACAGCCAGCGAAGAGTCACACTATATGATTGAAAGTTCTCCTGGTCTTCCATCTCAGTTTTGAGATTTTACCAGAACCCCTGCCAATCCCCCGCAATCTCATCCTTTCCACATACGGGTTCTTAATCTGTTCCTCCACCTTCGTCACCTGGTCCCACAGGCGCATGACCACCTCTTCCTTGTCCAAAGGTAATCTAACATAAAGAGGTGCATTTCATGCCAACCTGTCAGCCTGTTCATTCCCCCGCACTCCCGCATAGCCAGGGCAAAATATCAATACAAATCTTACAACCAGTGACATCTGAAGCGAGGTGAGCCCTCCACTTTACCTTGAGTCCGTGATGAAGACAATGTGTGGTGCCACAATCAGTAGGTCGACCAAGTGTCGTCGCCACAATGAAGGTTGACTGAAACAAAATTTGTGTTTCTCGGTTTAGTTTTACACATATAGTTCTATTAGAAGACCCCGTGGCGGAGTGGTTACGCCGCTTGCCTCGAGCTCCGAAGGTCGTGGGTTCGATTCCGTGCTACGACATTAGGTTCACGAGTGCAGTTTTCTTGGAGACAAATGGGGGTTTTCGCTGGAGCTACGGAGTTTGTGCTTTGTGCGACGCTTTCGCCACGCTTCCGTGCAGCAATAGACCAAGCCTCATGGGATCCTCTTGCCTTGTACACCCTTTTATATATTGTTCTTTGTCTTGAACGTATCTTTCCACTTGTTTCGCTGTCTACCTCATGTTCGCCTGTCTTCGGGTTCCTGTATTGTGGTCACAACAGATATTACATAGGCATAAAATATCAAGTGTGTTTAATTACCGGAAAATTATAAACAAGCCGTTTAAATAGTTACCGTTCCACGAGACATCTGTGTTGAAACCAAGTGTTCTACTTCTCAACCACTTTACAAATACAAAATAAATAAATACGAGTGTCCGATAAAAACGGGAAGTAACGCGAGAAACATTAACCTAATTTGCAATTAATTTAACGCCACATAACAGCAGTCTATCACATTGTGAAGCCTATCAACGAGCGATCTACCAATTCGATTTACTTTAGCGAAGAAAAGAGAAGAAAACAAAACAACCTCATCTTAAGAAGGTCGCCGACCTCATTTCATCGGGTCCGGCTAGGTTTTATTAAGAACGCTTAGATGTGTATCTGACCCCAATTGGAGATAAATTGCCCGTAAATCAACCGTTATTTACGTATAATCGGGAGGACGTGACTAAAAGCGTTAGGATATCCTTGGATCGTAGGCAATTTCATTAAGGTCATACACAAACAGTTTTGCTAGGATCAGTGGTATAGGCGCTAGCACGTTTGCCTGTTGTCTCTGTTGTCATGTATTCGAATAGAGAAATTAGTCCTATATGGGGGTATAAATTAGACACAAGAAGCAAGGGAAGACATATAAATATGTATGGTCGCAGTGTCACGTTTAATCAGTATATCTCGTCAAACAGTCCCTACAAATCACAATGGCACATAGGTACATGTGGCTTGTTTCTCTCTTTCCAACAATTACTGTTGAAATACTATAAACGTCCAAACACACACACAGACACACACACACACACACACACACACACACACACACACACACAAACTAGAGCACAAATATACGTCTTTCACCTAGAAACCATACAACACGGTGAGTGCTTTGCCCTATACTAGAATTTACAACAACGCCTCTTGTGACAAGGCAAACTTGTTAAATATCTGAAAGCTATGACAAATTTCCGTCGCTGGCCACGAATACCCGTGAAATTACACTGATATATATGTACGTCAATCATCGCTCGCTTCCCGTCCTATAAATAGTCACGTTAACCCATCGTCATCCTTTCATATTAACTATGCATTTCGAACCGACCAAATATTCACCTTCTAAAAGTACCGTGGGATTAAAGAAATACCACCATGGTGTCAGGCTTTACAGATCGTCAGAAGGAACATCACAACTGGACCTCTAGGCTGTAGAAGATGGGAAATACATCACGATGTGGCAAAGGCAGGTCTGGACACCCTGCTTCCACCTGGAGAAGTGGTCAGTTCTGCATTTAAAGTAGACCGGAGCACTCGTTTGTCCTGACAGTCTAAAATTGCTGTCAAAGACGGAAGTAGTATACTCTATACGGTTGTGGAAGTCAAATAAAAAACAACCGTATTATACTCCAAAGATATCATGGACTTCTATAATCAAAGCTAGAGAATGACGTTTATGCTGCCTTAGGGTATTCTTGTTCCCAGAACATGTCACGAACCACAAATGACACCAGACCATCATCTAGCTACCTATAACGGAATATAAACCAAGCAGGAAAATATTAACGTGGCATATAAGGACACTAGCTGATATTGATTGGTTGATTGATTGATTGATTGAGCTTTATTTTCAAAAGGCCACAAATTGGACACACGTCTTACATTAGGCCCTTCCAATCACTCATTTTTCGTTCATCAATAGTGCATGATACATTCACATAGGAAAAAAAAAAACATTGGCAAATGAATGTTGTAAACATAAACAATGCATATTATCATGTTATGAGACACATCCCCTACCCACACACACATCTCCCATCGACCCACACATCTCCCACCCACCACACATCCCTCCACCCACCCACACACACCCTCAGGCACACATACAAGGCCCCACCCACCCACCCAGCCTCAACCCATACACACATACCCCACCCACATAATTCTCCACCCACACACATCTCCCCACCCACCCACACATCCCCCACCCATCACCTACCCACACACACTCACCCACCCACACATCCTCCACCCACTCACCAACACACCCCCAACTACCCAGCCAAATAAACATCCCCCAACCACACACACACACACACACACACACACACACACACACACATACATACATGATATAGGAAAGCTAGATACTGTAATAAAAGACATAACAAGTTTGAACATTAATATACAATATATAAGTGTGGTGAGGTGGAAACGACCTGGTAAGGCATTAATGGGCGAACACATAATAATACATTCAGAAGGTGGTAAACACGAAAAATGAATGGGACCTATATATAACGAGGAAACAATTAAATCAATTAATCATTACTGAAATATTTAGAGTCATTATGGTAACAATAAAAGACAAACCAATATATCTGAATATTTTACAAGTATGTGTACCAAGAGCAAGCGAGAGTAATATTGAAGAAGAAATACAAATATATTATGATCAAATAGAATCTGAAATTTCTCCAACCAAATCACAAGAGACCAAAATAATACTTGGAGATTTCAACTCAAAAGTAGAAATGAAAAGATTGAAAGATGCATTTGCTGGTTTAGGATTAAGAAACGAAAGAAAAGAAATAGCGCTAGAATATAAAAGAATAAACAAGATGGCGATTGGTAACACCTGGTTTAAAAAAACAAAAGAGGCGACTTATATAGAAATACTCCGATAAGAAACCGTTCAATCAAATTAACTAAATAATGATAAAGAAAATGTTTAGAAATGCATTAACAAATGTGTAGATAATGCATTATTGTGACTGTAACATTAATCACATTCTGCTTTGTGGACAAATAAAAGGAAGATTGATAATAATAACAATAATAATAATAAAAATAATAATAATAATAATAATAATAATAATAAAGAGAGGTTAATAACGTTATACTTAACATATACTTTATAACAGCAGGTTAAGAAATTCAATACGGTTACACAGGGGTTATGAGAATCAGTTACCAAGCAACACTTAAAATACATAAGGGAAGCAAAGAATAGCAACACTGTAGCCTACCACGCATGTCGTAAGAGGCGACTAAGGAGGCTTGATGGTTCTGTCGCCCTGCTACTGCGTGAGTGCGTGGCGCGACACTGTGAGCTGTGAGTATCGTGTGAAGTGGTTTTTAATCTGCCCAAGTTTGTTTGTTTTTGGAACGTGACTGCATGTTCAGAGCGATGGCAGGTGGCTATGTCCCAGAGTTGACCGGTTTTTGCCTTATGCAGAAATGCGTGGCTGCTGGGCTTCTGGTTGACTGCCACTGCCGTCGGTGATGAACTGTATTTTCGTGGACTGTGTGGGTGAACATCTAAGAAACATCCAGATAGGAAAATGACTGCCGATTCCATCAGAGATGAATTGAGTGTTTCGTGGGGGACTAGTGTGTTGACATTCTGGCGGCAGCATTATGCACAGTGTATCTGTGCGGGCTGTTGTTTGTCGAGACTTCTGTCTTTTCCAATTTTCACATTGGGCAGTGGGAGCGTTTTGTGTGATATTCACTGGCACAGGAACGGAGCATAATGGGGACCACCCGTTGCTGTGAGGTTGGAACTTCGACTAACTAACTAACTAACTAACTAACTAACTTAAAATACAAAGATTTGATGAGCAATGGAAAATGCTAAACACTGTATCCATTAAACAGACAAAGCTATATTATTAGAAAGAAGACACAATATCAAGAAGAAACGAATGAGGACACAAATATTACAGTTGATGGACAAAAGAGAACAGAGTAAAATGACAAAAATTATTAAGATAAAATTAGTAAAGAAATAGGAGATAATTGTGTGCTAAAGAAAAATAGCTCAACGAGTAGTGTAACAAAATTGAAACAAAAAAAAAACAACAACATTGTTTTAGAGATAAAAAATATATGTACAGGAATATCAGTGATTCTGCAGGAAGAAAAATAAGATCCAAATATACCCCCCCCCCACCCCCCTTTTCCACGTTTTTACGGGCCAGCCTAACGTTATACGTCCCTGACATAGGAAATATGTATATTCTTAGTTCTCAGATGTCTGTTCTTCCATCCACTCCAGTTGTATATGTTGTTATTGCTTTCATTTGTTTTTTATTAGAGAAATGTTTGTTTCTGATAATTTCAAATGTACCTATATTTCCAGCACTTAAATAGACTTTATTACTTACTTGTAGATATGCAAGAGAGAAACTTGGAAGCAAAGGTGCCAAAAAGAAGGCAACGGTTTATATGTTAAGACAATACCAATATATGAATGTTAATTTATTGATTTATACATGACAAGGCAGACGTGGTTGCTGCCTTGTGGGAGCACGCTTACGAACGTGTATATGAACGTTTGACAATTCCATCTTAATGAGTGATGGAAAGTGCCGGAGTTGCACTGTAGCAGTCCCGTGATGTCAAGCTGGAATTGATCCGATATGAAATAATGACAAATGTCTTCATTCACAATCAAACGGATATATATGGTCATATTTCTTTCAAATTTCCATTTCCATTTGTTATTTTTCTTCTTACATTGCATTAAACTCAATACAGTTCATTTAATTTGTGTGTATTTTTGTTTAATAACCAAATGACGTTGTCATAGACTGTCCAAATCTGACCTAATCCGATCGTATGTGCATTCTAATTTACATGCATAAACAATGTAAATTATATGTTACGTTGTCTTGAGAATGGCGCTGGGGAATAATTAAAATTATGTAAATTGTGGAAACCTAAATAAAGACGAAATCAATTTATTATAAAAAGGCCTTTCACAAACTGTGTAATGTTACTCGTATTACAACAATATAAAAATACACATATGCACATCAGACGAACTATCATACTCAGAATGGTTAAAGATGATGCATATATTTTGCTAATACTAATCTTGTGTGTAATCACATGCTCTTAAGGGCATACCACACGCTTTTTTGCTCTTAAGAGCACAACAGATATGTGCAATTCTCTACACAGGCCTCCTCCATATGACAAATTACTCCCATGCAACATTGCTTTCCTTTTATACAAAGGTTGAAGAAACCCACATTAAATTCTGGTTTGATGAGACACAGAACAGCAACAGAACTGTGGTCTTTTAAAATATTAATTGTTTGGATGGATACTTAAAATGTAACCAAGATTTTCTTTGCTAACACTGTTAGGTCATCGCATTAATGGTTTCACTCATCCTTTCAGTCACGTAGATTTGACAATGTTCAGTCCAGCGGCAATGTGAGATGCCTGTAACAATTACTAAGCAACACCTAAAATACACAGTACAGATGAGCAATGGAAAATGCTAAGAACTCTACCCATCAAACTTGATATATTATTTTCTTTTAGGTAATATCTGGAGATGTCAACTCAAAAGTAGAAATGGAAAGAATGGAAGATATAATTGTTGAATGTGGTTTAGGAATAAGAAACGAAAGAAAATAAATATTGCTAGTATAGAACAGAATAAATATTCATTAAATTAGTCTATCCTATAGTGGTGTTGAAGTCTTCTGATGATATAATTCTACTGTCTTATGTCCTAAGCAGTTACTTCACCTCTTCATAATGCTGCTATTTCGATGCTCTTGTTAATGATGTAATTGTTTCTTGCATGTCTGGCCTGGCAAATCAAACGAGCAAATTAGCCTTTGTAACCGGCCTAGCTAACTAGCCTGGGTAACTGGCCACTTGCCCTGCTAGCTGACCTGACTAACTAACCTAGCTAACCAGGCGACATGATCTGGCTAACTGACGTGGCTAACTGACTTGGCTAACTGACTTTGCTAACTGACCTGACTAATTATAGTGCATTCACATTTGTTTGCCTCAATATAAACATCCATATCTCAGTAACCAACTGAGGGAAAATTATGAGATTTAGTATATAACCTTATCATTATGTCCACCCAACAAAAAAAAATTTGTTCTGGAGATTTTACAGCAGATTTCAAAGTTTGTTTATATGCGGTATATAATTTAAGGGTCTGAGATGAAATTCATAATTTTAAATGTATTACAGCGTAGCCAGACAATCAGCGCTCAATGGTGAATATTGTACGTTTTTTCACGGGATTGGCCTAATGCCAACTCCCCGCGTTGTTTAAACTAGGACTGTTCAGAGGTATCTCAATATGTATGTTATTTCATGAAACCTGATTAATATGTTTTGTTTTTTAATCTTACCACTTATCGCTAACATTGAAATGTGTGAATATTTTTCAATGGGGTTGAATGCGAAATTATACACTTCAAAGAATCGCTATGAAGTTGTACACATATTTTTGTCAAGAAGCTGATCGCAGGAAACTGTTTTATACTATTACAAATTCCGAAAAAAAGAACAGTGCATGCATTGGGTTTGAGTAAACGGAAATTTCGTCGATGGGTGCAAGAATCTGGAATTAAACCACCACGCAATGACACAACAGTAGGTAGAAAGATTATTGTAGACAGCTTTGACAAAGATGTCATAAGGCGAGCTATTATAAAAATGCTTTAAAAAGTCGCTTAAAATTCGACAGGGTCGACTTCATTGCACCGGGTTCTATTCCATATGGCTCGGTCTCTTTCCGCAGCGCGGAAAACATCGCACAAAGCACGAACTCCGCAGATCTAGCAACGACCCACAGAAGTCTCCGAAAAATTTAACTCGTGAACCGAAGGATGCGGCCCGGAATCGAACCCACGACCTTTGGAGCCGGAGTCAAAAGGCTTGACCACTTCGCCACGGAGACTCCTAAAATTATAAAAATTTTGGATTTTATATCCAGGATTATCCAGCATTATATAAATGCTGGATGCTAAAGAAACAGTGACTGTAAGAACACTTAGGGTTTGATTGAGAAAGAACAAAAACATAGAGCTATCCAAAACAACTTTGTGGAAAATTATAAGGACATTATCTTCACTTTTTGAAAGTACAAGGGCGGTAGAAATATTCTTTGCGAGCAACCGCATTTAGGAGCCATGAGAAGCAGATACCTACGTGAAATAAGGGAAATATGCAAAGAAAATTATGGCATAGGGTGTTTGGATGAAATGTGGATCAATGCGCACCACATAAGTGATAAGGAATGGCAATCAGTGGATGGACAGATAAAGCGATATGTGCCCAGTAGTATAGGACAGCTTTTGGTCATGGCCTATGCTGGTAATACGCATAATGGCTTACAAAAGAATGCTGGGCTCGTGTTCGTATCAAAGCATGCAGACAATAGGGATTATCATAATAAGATGAATGGTAATGTATTTAGAGATTGGCTCGAGAATACTGTGCTTCCATCCCTAGATAGATCGTCGTGTCCAATTATGGACAATGCATGATATCAATGTGTTGCCCAAGAAGACAAAATACCTACAGCATCGAGCACAAAGGGAGCAATAAAGATATGGCTTCGAATGGAAAACATATCATTTCCAAAAACGTATTTCTAGCTAGAATTGTTGTCCCTTGTAAAACAGACGCAAAAAAGCAAGAAATATCAAATCGACAAATTGATAGAAGAGCATCGTCATGGGTGCTTGAGACTTCCGCCGTACCATTCTCATTTTACCCCTATAGAACTTGTGTGGGCTAAAATTAAAGGACAGGTGGCAGCTGCCAATACTACATTCAAATTGTCTGACGTCAAGATACTAACCTAGTCCGCGCTATTAAATATTGATAAAAGTTACTGGGGAAATGTGAGGACCATGTGTTGAAAGAGGAAAAGGATTATTAGAGAAAGGATGTATTGAATTTTATGCAACCGAGAGCAGTCATCAACCTACTGGAATCGTCCGACACAGATTAAGGTCTGAGCAGATCGCAGACCTTAGTCCACGTGCACACCAACTGGGATAATTTGCTACAAATATTCAGAAGAATTGCAGGCCCTAAACATTACAGCATCAGCATAATGTTGATGGCAACAGTGTGTATTCCACAGTGATGAATTCTCAATTCCGCAAGCCCTCAGCGGTGACAAACAACTAGAATTGAAAACAAAAAAAAAAAAAAAAAAAAAACACACACACACACACTAAACGCATTGAATACCAACAGCAAAGTAATATTGCGGTGGAAACTGACATATTGTGGCATAACAAGAAAAGTGAGAGCAAACACGTTGTAAAATTAGGGGACAACATACGTGCATACGAATCAATCTATAAACTTCAATGAAAAGAGGACCAACATCTTGCTCGTTAAGAAGAAAGCCCACTACAGAGACACTGACAACTATTTTCATAGTGCAAAACAGGTAATCATGTTCCGTCTCTGAACGGTAAACAGCAGAGTAGACAATCTTTCATAAAACTCAAATCATGTCTGTCACCCATGTGTACGTGTGAACAAACTACACAGACAGCTGAACAGATCCTTAAAAATGGACACATGATGACTAAATTGCGGTATCATTTCTGGTCACTCCATATGCACATTAACGCACAGCTATTTGGAAGCTTTCACGAACTCAATATACAAAGCTAACATGAATAATTGTGTACACAATATTAAACAGCAGCTGAAGAAACAAGAAGGAAATGAAAAATAAGGTAAGAAGTATATCCCTTCTACTTTCCTGTCAATTTACAAATTCTTTACCCCATGCCTCTGTAAATTCTCTGTCTTTACTAATATTACACATTGCACCCTCTCGGGATTCTCCTTGGTGAAGTGGTCAAGCCGTCTGACTCGGGCTCCGAAAGTTGTATGCTCGATTCCGGGACGCGTCCTTCATTTCACGAGTGCATTTTTTCGGAGACTCCCGAGGGTCGTCGCTGGAGGTACGGAGTTCGTGTCTTGTGCAACGCTTTCCGCGCTGCGGAAAGAAACTGAGCCATATGGGATAAAAACCGGGTGCAATGCAGCCGACCCTGTCGACTTTTAAGCTACTTCTTTCATTGCACCCACTCCCATACGAATCCGGATACGCCTTGTGTGTCATCTGAATTGGCGGGGCATTCATTACTGTAAACACAAATTTGTTAGCGAGAAATCACTAGTTTTTCAGCAAAACATCAAAGAAATGTCGAGGCTTTCACTGATTTAAGTTCCTTTTGGACCTATCAAAGACATATTCCTTGGGTGGGGGTAAATATAAGACGGCAGGAAAAATTTCAAAACGATGCAGCAGACAGTTTTCAAAACAATTGATCGTGAATGACGGCATCCGTTTGTGGACATACTATAACCTAACTAACCTGGCCTAATGGTATGGCTACATGACTTGGCTAGCTGACTTGGCTAACTGACCTGCCTAATTACCCTAATTAACCAGGTTAAATGGTATGGCTACATGGCCTGGCTAACTGATTTGGCTAACTGACTTGGCTAACTGACCTGATTAATTAACCTAATTAACCATGCTAAATGGTATGGCTATCTAACTTGGCTATCTGGTCTGGCTAACAATGTGGGCACCGACAATGAACTCGACGGCAGTGACGCCTGCCGAGCACAACATATTTAGCATGCAGCAAGATTGAAAGAGAACATTCGAAAACCCCATAGTGATGGAAGGTCGCGAGTACACGCACTTTTCTCATATTCGCACCGATAATAAACATGCAATTTGTCTTCTGAGATGGAACCGAGGGATTACCAAATACCAATTCCACTATCATGTGTGAGGTAGTAGCATCAAACCAGGCAAGGAATATGTGACTGTGCCTCTAGCTTCTCCTGCATTGTCACGCTTGACAGAACGTGCAGAGGGGGGGGGGGGCAGAATCCTGCTGCTGTCAATATTGAGGACAATGAGTTCATCAGTGAACATTCAGATGATTCTGCAGCATATACTACTACTACTACTACTACTACTACTACTACTACTACTACTACTACTACTACTACTACTAGTACTACTACTACTACTACTACTACTACTCTACTACTACTACTACTACTACTACTACTACTACTACTACTACTACTACAGCTGCTGCCGCTGCTGCTGTTGCAACTCGTCTGAAAAGTAGTGAGACATAACACAAACTTGCAGGAAAACACAGAACTACTCACATCTTCCCACGTGAAGTTGGTCAGCGGACGCTCCAGATTGAAGAGCTGTACGAGGCTCTTTCCTACAGCCGCCGGGAGGACGGCCCGCAGTCCAGGCCCCACACTTCTGATCTCCAACTTCCGGCTAAATACAATATGAAAGGGAAACAACTCGAACAACAGTTCCGGTCGCAGAGGGATACTGTCCACAATATTGTCCACGACGTGGTTAGAAACTTCTCGAAAAGCTTTGTTGTCGAACAGCAACCGAAACTTAACATGTGAAGTGTGGGTGTGGTTGTTATAATCGTTTGCCACAACGAATATATCTACCCTAGTGTGATAGAAAACTCGGCCAACTTGCCGAATCTGTCCTTTGACGTAATGCAGAAAGCCCCGTCTTCGTGACCTATATGTTAAGGTCAATCCGTTTTTCGTTTCGTCCTCTACAAAAAAAGATGGCGGCTTCAGTTTAGGGTAGCTGAATCTCAGATACTCATGGAGGTTGTCCAGTCCGTTCAGGAAATCCCTCATGTGGCGACCCAGGACTTTTAAAATGCGGTCGTAGCCGAACTGGCCAACGAAATTGACGAACTCGACGCCAAAACTGTCCATGATTGTATCCACTGTGTCACCTGTGATCTGGAAAAGGAATGAGATAAATAACAAATTGCTCCAAATGTGATATAAACTGGAAAGGAATGGGATAAATAACAAATTGTTATATAATTGATGCAAAAGAGAAAGGAATAACATAAATAGCAAATTGTTTTATATTTTACGTAAAAGGGAAATGAATGAAATAAATAATAAATTATTCTGCATTTGATGTAAAATGGAAAGGAATGAGATAAACATCATATTATTCTATATTTGGTATACAATGGAAAGGAATGAGCTAAATAACAAATTGCTCCATATCTTCTTATATATAAAAAAGGATGTGCGTATCTCCGTATGTCCTTTATTTGTTCGCGAACGGCCCATCCGATTGAGATGAAATTTTCTACACACCTTCCTTTCATTCCAGAGCTGTCAACTGTCATAGTTTTTTTTTCTTCCTCCTCCTCCTCCCTCCTCCCCTCCCAAAATACGTACGTAAATATATGATGATGATGATGAAAGAATCCCCGAACCAAAGGGAAGAAAATGACGTGACTACGCAGAATCGTCACACGGCAATCATCATCATCAAGTGCCGTGAAGGCTGGCGTAGGCGTTCATGGCTCTCCGTAGATCTCAGTCTTTGGTTTTTTGGATCAACTCTGCTGCTGATATTCCTCCATGCCACGGCAATATCAATAACAATTCATCTTTTTATGTGTAAGGAAGTTATCTACAGTCGTGTAGAAGGGAAGAACTAGACGAGTATGAATTCGGAATGGCGAACTCTCTCCTCCTCTCTTCTCCTCCCTCCTCCTCCCTCTACCTCCTCCCTCCACCCTCCTCCTCTTCTTCCTCCCTCTCATCCCTCTCCCGACTCCCTCCTCCTTCTCCCTCTTTCTTCTCCCTCTTCCTCTCCCCTCCTCCTCCATCCTCCTCCCTCCTACTCCCTCCGCCTCCTCCCCCTCCTTCCTCATCTTCCCTTCTCCTCCCTCTCCCTCCTTATCCCTCCTCCTCCTCCTGCCTCCCTCTTCCTCCTCCTGCCTCCTTCTCGCTCATCATCCTCACTCCTCCTTCTCCCTTCTTCTCCCTCTTCCCTCTTCCTCCTCCTCCTACCTCCTCCCTCCTCCTCCCTCTCCCTCCTCCTCCTCCCTCTCCTCCTCCTCCTCCTGCGATCTCCTCCTCCCTCCTTCTCCCTCTTCCTCCTCCCTCCTCCTCCCCCTCCTCCTCCACCCTACTCCTCCCTCCTCTTCCTAATCCCTCCTCCTCCCTCCTATTCCTCCTGTCTCCTCCTCCCTCCTCTTCCCTCCTCCACCTCCCTCTTCCTCCTCCCTCCTCCATTTACCCAAGACAGACAGACATACAGATAGTCGGGAACGGGATCTTATATGACTACTTATATGATTTAAATGAGATGCTCTCCACCATGGGCTGGGCCGGGTCAGACAGACAGACAGACAGACAGACAGACAGATAGATAGACAGACAGACAGACAGACAGTCGGGAACGGGAGCTTATATGACTACTTATATGAATTAAATGAGATGCTCCCCACCAGAGTCTGGGCGAAGCCGGGCCGTGTCAGCTAGTTTGATATAAAATTAGAAAGGAATGAGATAAATAACATATTGTGCTATATTTTATGTAAAATGAAAAAGAATAAGATTAATAATAAATTGCTCCATATTTGATATAAAATGGAAAGGAATGAGATAAATAACATACTGTTCTATATATTTTGTAAAATGGAAAAGAGTGAGATAAATAACAAATTGTTCTATAATTGATGTAAAATGGAAAGGAATGAGATAAATAACAAATTGTTATATATTTGATGTAAATTTTAAAAAAGTTAGTTCCATTTCTTTTACAGGACTTCGCAGTCAATCTTAGAATTGCTTGGCTGTTCGTGATTTCTTGACAAGTTTACGTTCAGTAGTTTACCATTGCTTTCTGAACGACCGGCACCCATACTATTATCAGAAAAAACCCAGCGTAAGGCGGTCTGCTGCCAAATCGCATGCAGCTGTGTTTCGAACGCGGGTATGCGACATTACGAGCTGCGTCCGCAACCACTTCGCCACGCTAAATAATTAAACGATGACTAGAGGTCAGCGTAGCCGAATGGATAAGAGTGCTCATTCTTAAATATCTGGGAACTGATACCGAGGTAGACGGGTTCAACCACTACACCCGTAAGGTTGACTAAAATTCTCGTCCTTGACTTGGGGAAGTAAATTATAAGTACTTAGGAAGATGGAGTGGTTTCGCCTGATGGGGAGGGACACTGGTAATAGGGAAAGCTAACCCACACGCAAACATCAGTCCAGTGTGCGTGACTGGATTACACTTGAGTTCAAGGAAAGCGAACTTTAAAAAAACAAAACAATAATGACTGAATCTGCAACAATGATCAGAATGCAAGAACAGTAAGTCAATAAAAGATGAAGCCAGACAAGAGCACTCTATACGGGGGTGAAAAATTCATAGTAAAGAAACACAGAGCTGGGGACGCCGGCGTTACACATTGAAGGCGATGCTGGGGAGGGGATCTGAGCGGTTATGAGCGCAATGGTTCGATGCGCAGTGAGGATGTGCTGTCGACTAACCAACCACCCCAACCTTACCCAACTAACTAACCAACCAACCAACCAACCAACCAGTCAACTAACTAACTAACTAACTAACTAACTAACTAACTAACTAACTAACTAACTAACTAAATGACTTCTAAATCTTTGTGACTTGTCAATTTAAAACCACAACAAGCAGACTTCTAGCTGCTTAAATTTATTAACATATCAATAGGAAACCAGAAGAAACAAACATGTATTTTGTGAATCTGCTCAGTATGTCAACAGATCACCACAAGGAACAAACGTGTGTCTTGTGAATTTTTTCAACATGTCAACAGATCACCAGAAGAAACAAACATGTATTATTTTAATCTTTTCAACATGTCAACAGATCACCACAAGAAACAAACACGTATCTTGTGAATCTTTTCAACACAGATAACCACAAGTAACAAGCAATTACCTTGGACGCAGCGTTGGCCATATCAACCATCAGCGTCTCGCTGTAGATGTTATGTGTGGCAAATCCATTCAGGGATATGTTGACTTCCTTGCGAATCTTCTCCCAAGTGTCCTCGCCATACTTAGTCTTCAGATGGTCAGCCGCAGATTGCAGAAGAAGACCGTACATTGTGACTGAGTGTCCCTCTGCCTACGAGCCAGACTTCGTTTACTTGCAGAACTTAAACTTGCTGTTAGGACTACACCATTGACTACCCATGTTTAGTACTTCAAACCCATGCTTCAATTCATAATCTATCTTTTACAACATAAAATCCTACTTCAATTGCAGGTAGAGTTACGAAATATGTTGAGAAGTACAATTGCGTGAGATCGGGGGTTTGTATATATTTTAATCAGCTGCCTAACAAGTAACTGAAACAGCAGAGATTTTTTAGGGTGCTGTATATTAACAATAAGCAAAATCTAGTTTTAACAGCTGGGAATGTTCTTGTGTCTGTATGTTTAACGTTTTGTGGTGAGCTTACAGCATTGGTGTTTTAGCATCTTGACCTTAAACTATATTAAACACACTTGTTTACGATCTTGATTTAGGAATCAAACGATATTTATTCCTTTAATTTCTATTTGAGATTTCTTGATTATACATATAATGTAATAGTCACATAACTTTCTTGACTATACACATAATGTAATAGACACATAACTTTCACAAAGAAACGAACTCTTTCATGTATACATGACGGGAACATCTGGATTACTCCTGTATATATAATGTAATAGACACTGATATTTCCAAATCAGCTTTGTAACTTATGTAATACCAGAGTGTTATACTGTACACAACGCCATACCGAGACGACTGATTTACATCCAGACAGTTGAAGTGTGCTCACACACTTCTCACAGGTTTTGCCAAAATGATAATCAACCCAACTTCATAATTGGAATAATTTTGCTATAGAAATTATGCTCTATTTTTCTATATATTGTCTGTGAACTGTTTAAACTCTTTGTATGGAATTTATCAGAGCAGCGTCACTGATATGATGATCCGTAGACAAACACAAAGGCGGGAAAAGTGGTAACGTGCCTCAGAATGTCTCAATGATTGTGTCCATTTCCTTTTATTGTGGCGTCATACATTCCTTATTTCCGAGGATGATTCTGAAAATAAAAGTGAAATAATAAAGTATGTTGCATGTCGCAGTAATAATGATGCAATGGAGAAATCAAATATGACGTTAGTACAAGCAACAAGACAGGCGAAACACAGAATTTACATCTGCCGTCTCTCTGCAACGCTTCATGGGAAAGGGAGTGGGATAAAAGAAGAAGAGCCAGAATAATAAGAATAAGCAGAAAAGCAGAAGAACAAGAGAAAGAACAAGAACAAAAAGAAGAAGTAATAAAGAGATATTCTGAGTGTAAACGTTCTCTATAGTTGAGAGATATCGTAATTACATTAGGTCGCTTCTTCCATGGAAAACGGCATCTGTGGATTAGGGGGTAGTGAGCAGTCTGACAATCACGACATACAGCATTCGAATTCAATCGTAGACGATTTGGGAGCAGATCGCTTTGAGTTGGTTTCCACAATTGGATGATCATTGACTATTCTGAAAGCAATGGCAGATTACGAACATAAAATTGCCTAGAAAATCACAAACAGCCAATAAATACTGCAGCTGATTGCGACGTCCTGTAAAGGCTGTACCAAAGCTCCATGTCTGATCCGTCTGCTGACGACGCAATACCTTAACCCGTTAAGGAAACACTGCCACATTGGACCTAGTCCCGTGTTGGGCTGAATCACGACACATTACAGCCTAATATGCGCATCCTCAGAAGTGAATTTCCAGTACCGGTTTTGCATACACCGCTAGTCTCTTAGCCTGGAATGGGGAAGGAGAGATCGGCAACACTATCATATGGCGATTGTAACTGGCTATCTGCCTGGACTCAACATCAATGGAAGAATCATAAACAATCTTAGATATGCTGACGATACAGTGTTACTAGCAGAAAGTGGGCAAGAGTTGCAAGACCTAGTGGAAGAAGTAAACAGGCACAGTGCAGAATGTGGCTTAGTTATTAACATCCAAAAAACAAAAACTATGATAATTAGCAATGAAAAGGAAAGGCCATCAATGAACATCACAGTAAACGGGCAGATACTAGAACAAGTAACAAGTTTCTCTTATCTTGGACATATAATAACGGATGATGGCAGAAGTGAAATGGATATCAAAAAGAGAATATGAATGGCCAAAAATGCTTTCAACGACATGAAATCAGTTAGTTAGTTAGTTAGTTATCAGTTGGGGTATCTTCGTTGCACTCCGGACATGTCCATAGGTGCTCAGATCCTCCCCCCAGCATATGCATCAGCGTCCGGTGGCTAATAGTGCCAGTTCTGTGTTGGTTGACGAGGCGCTTTGTTTTCCCGATGTACCTCTCGCGTCTGGCTGTGCCGATTCTTACTCCCAGGTCTTTCATCCTGGAAAGCGATGTGGAATCACTGGCGTCAAAATCCTCTGTTCTCGCCATATCTTTAAGGGCGTTAATAACATCGGCACGATCCATGGGCTGGCCATCTACAGGGGGTGCAGAGCCAGCCAATTTATCAGCTCGTTCATTTCCCTCGACTCCCGCATGTCCCGGGACGAAGATGAAGGTGACTTTGCGGACAACAGACTTCCGCAGCGACTCAGTCCACTGTCTACGTACAGATCCAGCTTCGACCTTCTGAGTCATGCTCATTGAATCACTTAGTACACACACGTTGGTATAATGCTGTGATTCCAGCCATATGAAAGCCTGTGTAACTGCCATCACCTCCATCGTCATGCTGCTCGTGGTCATGGAGTGGGCACCACTGGATTCTTGAACGGTTCGGCCCGCTGAGCGGGCTGTAAATGCCCACGCACTTCTCTGCTGCTTTACAACAGATCCATCTGTATAGATGAGCACTTCGGGGCTATCTGAGTGATCATAGATGAGCGCGTTAACCTCTGCATTGACAGCGGCAGGGTTCTGCTCTCTGCACCGTCTGTCGAGTGTGATAATGCAGGAGAAGGTACACTTAAAAGCTGGAGGCACCGGCACCCATTCCTTGCCGGGGTTGATACTGGTGAGACTGCAGACCTGTCCGACGACATCTTCCGCCCGACCCATCCATGATTTGCCCCTCTTTAGCCTGTCACCCTTTTCTCTGAATACAGCGTCATGCAGAGGGTGCTGCTCATCTGCACTTATTTTTAAGTATGCACGAGCTCTCCAGATCTTGATCCTGTGTTCCATTGTCGGGAAGTCAAGGAGGTATCTCATTGCTACACAGCTGGTGTCTCTCGTGCAGCCCAAAATGATGCGCATGGCTTCGTTTTGTACCTTTTCAAGTCTTCCAATCTGTGTAGGGCTGACAGTGAGGATGGCCAGGGCATACTCGATGCGTGAAAGCACAAGTCCTTGGAACAGAAGTAATAGCAGTCTTTGCTCGATATTGGCACTCGCCATGACTCTCATTGCTGCCAAACCTTTTCGAGCCTTCGTTATGACATAATCGACATGATCTCTGAAGGACAGGCTACGATCAAGCCTCACGCCAAGATATGTCATTGACTGGGTTCTGCTCAGAATGCTCCCATCCATTCTTACTGCCGGCAGGTCTGTTTTCACAATATGGTTGTTTAGTGAGAACCATGTAACCGTTGCCTTTGCAGGGTTGACAAGGGCATCGGCATCAGCACACCATGAGGAAATTCGATCTAGTTCGCCCTGCATATAGTTGGCAACCGCCTGTCTATCTCGACCCTGTCGATACACGAGGATGTCGTCAACGAATGATAGAGTCCTACCCCTCCCATCCAACTGTTGTTCAGTGATCGGCACCGTATACACGTTGAATAGTACTGGTGACAGTGGTGAACCCTGCGGCAATCCTGGACATATCGTTATCGGCTCAGAAGACCAACTCCCGCATCTTAGCACCACCTTCCTTTGGAGTAGAACTGCAGCTATCCATCGTACAAGGTGAGGGTGCACTTTCAGTCTGAGGAGGGTTTGCATCAAGTGCTCGAAAGATACTCTGTTATATGCGTCCTCTAAGTCTATGGCGGCCGCACATGTCTCTTCTCTGACCTGAAATCCTTCGTAAACATCTTGAGCAAAGACCGCCGCATTCAGCCATGACTCTTTGTTGCGTCTGTATCCTCCAAGTGTGGGCGGGAAGCTGCCGAGCTGTTCCAAGTCCCAAGCAAGTCTGTGTGCTACAATTTTCTCCAGTAGCTTGCCAACAGTATTCTGCATCGTAATGATTCTGTAGCCGCTTATCTTGGAGTGGTCTTTGTTCGGTTTTGGCAGCGGCAGCAGGTAGCTGTGTAGCCATTCTTCTTTGACCTGACCCCTCTGGATACTGGTGTTGAAATCTCTGGCCAGTTCTTCCATGTCATCATCTGATATCGCCATTAGGTCACCATATCGGATGCCGTCTGGGCCTGGGGCGGTGTTAGGTGATTTCTTGAGCATCGCACGCAATATGTCAACTGTGATCGTCCATTCTTCGTCTGTCCCGACCCCCTCGCACAACTGAGAGAGTGTTGTTGTGGTCCTCTGTCTGGCGGGCTCGTCTTTCTGGTCAGTCTGTTCTATGTAGCGTGCAAGAAGGGCCTTACCTTTATCCGCATCCGACTTTTTCCATGCGAGGTCTGTGCCTTGAAAGTCTGGAATACCCCTACGTTGTGCAGCACCGTTCATGCTCTTGTGGAGGCGCCAGAATGTCGTAAGAGATTGCTCGGAGCACACCTTCCTGCAGAACTCGTCCCATTTGTCGGCCTTGGCCTGTTTACAGATACACTGTGCATAATGCCGCCACCAGAATGTCAACACAATAGTCCCCCACAAAAATCAGTATAAACATCTAGAGAGATTAATAACGCATTAAAAATGAGAATTGTCAAATGCTACGTATATTCAACGCTACTGTATGGCTCGAAAGCTGGACATTGAACAAGCAACTAGAAAGTCGCATAGAAGCCCTGAAGATGTGGATATATAGACGAATAGGTCGTATTTCATGGAAACAAAAACAATCAAATGCAGAGGTCCAAGAAAAACTGGGAATGAAGAGAGAGTTGATGAAAGAAATAAAGAGGAGGCAAGTGAAATATTTTGGTCACGTTAAAAGACGTGATACTCTTATTAAAAACTCAATACAAACGAACATAAAAACTATCCCAAGCAAGGTTGAGGGCAAGCGAGCAAGAGGTAGACAACGATACAAGTGGGAAGATAACATCAAGAGATGGACGAACATAAGCCTGACAGCATGTACAGTCAAGGCAAGAGACAGACAGTGTTGGAGATCCATTGCAACCAACCTTCAAACAAAATTCACCAACCAACCCAAAGCATCCACTAATAAACCCAAAGGAATTACTACCCAACCCAAAGGATTCACCACCCAACCAAAAGTATTCACCAACCAACCCAAAGGATTCACCAACCAACCCAAAAGATTAACCAACCAACACAAAGGATTCACCAACCAACCCAAAGGATTCACCAACCAACACAAAAGATTCACCAACCAACAAAAGGATTCACCAATCAACACAAAGGATGCACCAACCAACCCAAAAGGATGCACCAACCAACACAAAGGATTCACCAACCATCACAAAGGATTCACCAACCAACCCAAAGAATTCACCAACCAACACAAAGGATTCACCAGCCAACATAAACGATTCACTAAGCAACCCAAAGGATTCACACACACACAAAACAACAAGAACTAACGAACGAACGAACCAACAAACCAACAAACCAACCAACCAACCCGCCAATTGTTAATAATTCTAGGCGATATATAATAATGTGCTGATATTCTATGTTTTCTTAGCTCCACTGCATTCTCAAGATCTAAGCGTAGTGTTTGCCTCCTTAATCCTTTGCGCTTTGGCGGGAAACATCGCCAATGTTTGTCCTTGAATCCGTTGCTGCCAAATGAAGAAGTTTCAAATCTGTTTTCTTTTATTAGCTATCGACAAACAGGGGATATTAATTAGAAACGAAGAATGACAAGGGAGACAAACGTAAATATTTGTATTGCCTGCAATGCAATCTCAGAAACCGCACATTTTTTTTTTTCGCATATCCTTTACAGGACATCGCTGTCAACATCACCATCTTTCAGCTGATTGTTGATTTCTTGGCAAGTTTACGCTCAGTATTTTGTCATTGCTTTCTCAGCGACCGGCTCACATACCCCGTAAGTTACCGACGCGGAGAGAACCGCTACCGATTCTCGTTCAACGTCACGTTACTCAAGAGAATATACGGGATTACGGAGAAAGTCATGTAACCTCTAGACCAGGGAGACCGGCAACCGCACATCAGAGATCACAAATTATCAATCAATCAATCATGTGCCATGCCAGAAAGCGTGGGCGGTCATGACTCGCCATTTCACTCGATCACCAGAGTCGTGGATCAGCTCAGTGTTCCTGTCTCGTCCATGCCACGTGGCCAAGCCATCCAGGTATTTTCCTCTCGGTCTTCCTCTTGGTCTGTTCCCCTCGATCTTGCCGATTGTCAATAAGTTCTACAATCCATTTCTTCTCATAACATGTCCAAAAAATTTTGACTGTCTTCGTCTAATTTCTCTAATCAGTCTACGATTTTCTTTTGTCTCCTGTAGTACTTGGTCATTGGTTTTTCTATCTGTCCATGGTACTCTTTGCATTTTCCTCAGAAACCACATTTCTGCAGCCATCAAATGTTTTTTCAGCTTGACTGCACATTGTCCAAGTTTCACATCCATACAAAATTATAACACCATATAAAAGACGGTAAAAGTAAAACCGTAGCAAATACTGTCTCTGGGGTTAGGAGTGTTAGGCCTTCATATGTACCAGGCCACGACATATTAGATAGGGTGGCCAATTTCTTCCTCCTCGCCTTTCCTTCAAAGACAACTGCCATAACATTCTTAAAATTATCCTGTATATTCATTTTGTGGGTTTGGGTCTACCCTGAAACAGTACTGATCGGAAAATAATCATGCCTGTACGTGGGATTGAACAGAGACCACCATCTTTGCAGACAAAGTCACTAACCTCTATGCCACCGAGATTTAAATTGGTGGTCTGCATCAGTTCTACTGCTGACATTTCCACGTGCCACGGCTTAGATTGTTTTTTCTTTTTGCATATCATTTACAGGACATCGCTGTTAACACCAGCACTGCTGTTGTTGATGTCTTGGCAAGTTTACGTTCAGTTGTCTGCCATTGCTTTCTAAACGACCGGCTCCCATACAATCACGTTAAAACCCAGCGAGACCCGGTCTGCTGCCAAATCGGTCACAGCTGTGTTTCGAACGCAGGTAAGAGGAATTACGAACCACGTCCGTAACGCCTTTGCCACGGAATAGGGTCTTAGATTACCAAGCATAATTTCGCTCGCTCTCCCACTGACCATTCCAACCACAATCTGTCTTGTTGTTACGACATTCTCTTCTCATTACAAGACCGAAGAACACAGTTTGCATCTTTCGTAACAAACAAACAAACAAACAAACAAAACAAACAAACAAACATAAATGCATGACCCTTGCGGTCAACGCCGAGCCCAGGTTGATTGTCTGGGCAGTTTATCGTCCTGTAGCTTGCCATTGCTTTCTGAACGAGACGTCAACGTTGAAGTTCAACGTAACGCGTGTAGGAAAATATCCAGCTGCCTCGTCATTAGCGTACCGGTAGTTTCAGAGCTAGAGTGCTCTGATCCCTTCGATAACATCAAAGTCCCTCTGTCTGACAGCTGTGTCATGTACTACTTTCATTAGCCTAGTTTGACAGCTGTGTCATGTTCTACTTTCATTAGCCTTTTTTTTACAGCTGTATCATGTTCTATTTTCATTAGCCTTGTCTTAAAGCTGTGTCATGTTCTATTTTCATTAGCCTTGTCTTAAAGCTGTGTCATGTTCTATTTTCACTATCCGTGTCTTACAGTTGTGTCAAGTTCTATTTTCATTAGCCTTGTCTTAAAGCTGTGTCATGTTCTATTTTCATTAGCCTTGTCTTAAAGCTGTGTCATGTTCTATTTTCACTATCCGTGTCTTACAGTTGTGTCAAGTTCTATTTTCATTAGCCTTGTCTTAAAGCTGTGTCATGTTCTATTTTCATTAGCCTTGTCTTAAAGCTGTGTCATGTTCTACTTTCACTATCCGTGTCTTACAGTTGTGTCAAGTTCTATTTTCATTAGCCTTGTCTTAAAGCTGTGTCATGTTCTATTTTCATTAGCCTTGTCTTAAAGCTGTGTCATGTTCTACTTTCACTATCCGTGTCTTACAGTTGTGTCAAGTTCTATTTTCATTAACCTAGTCCAAGCACTCGTTCTTCATTAGCAGATTATTCACAGAGCAATCTGAAAATGATCCAATATTTACAAGTTGTGACAACTAGAAAGATTTGTGGAAAGAGAGGAAGACAATGTGAAAATATTCCTGACAGTCTTGTGTCACGGCACGGAAGAATGCCAACACATGAATTGATCCACGACGCCGGAGATCGTTATTTGTGGAGGAAGATCATCGCGCACTGCAGCCGGCAAGGCACCTGATGATGATTCTCTTCGCGAGATTATTGCTTAACTTCTTATTCAAGTACCTGGTCTAGCGCAGACATCGCCGACCTTGACTCTCCACACCGTTCTGTCATCTGTTAGTTTCATGAAGTTTATTTCTGTTGTTGTTGCGTATCCCTTACGGGATGTTGCAGTCAACACCAGCATTTGTCAGCTGCTGTTGATGTACTAGGCAAGTGTTACATCCAGTAGTTTACCATTGCTTTCTGAACGACCGGCTTCCATACCAGCACGTTATAACACAACGCGACACGGTCTGCTGCACAAATCGGTCGCAGCTGAGCTTCGAACGCCTGATACCCGGCTCACGTTTCGAAACGCGTTCACAAGCCTTTAGTCACGGAGCGGGCCGCTCAGAAAGTCGTGAAATGCTGATGAGCGTAATCTAGCCTAGGAATCAACATACAGCTGAAAGATGCTGGTGTTGACCGCAATATCCTGAAACAGGATGGAAACGCGGAATATATATATATATATATATATATATATATATATATATATATATATATATATATATATATATATATATATAGACACACACACACACACACACACTAGCTGACCCGGCCCGGCTTCGCCCAGCTCCTGGCGGGGATCAATCTGTCTGTTTGTCTGTCTGTCTGTCTGTCTGTCTGTCTGTCTGTCTGTCTGTCTGTCTGTCCGTCTGTCTGTCTGTCTGTCTGTCTGTCTGTCTGTCTGTGTAGTAGAAGAATAGATAGTACTGAAAGTAAACTTACCAAGATATCATGAACAGCCAATAAATAGTGGGTGGTGGGTTGACTGCAGACTACTGCAAAGGATATGCAATTAACTTTCTCTCACAAAAAAATTATTTAAAAGAACGAAAATCTTTATTTTCACAGGGGTAAGATTTGGGAACGCAGGCCCGTCCTACATTCTGCCCTTCTTCTCTATTTCCTCTCATACATTCTTTCATTCAACATCTCTTATGAAGCAATTCTTTGACAACAAAACGCATGAAAAATAACTCGTTGAGACAATGTTTAACATGGGCATCATAAATACCCAACGTGGGTGTAACTGCCATACATATGGGAATGTTTAAAAAAAAATAATATTGAGTAACTCATCTAACGTGCTGTTGAAGAAAAATAAAAAGATGAGATAAAATTTTCACGTATTTAAAATAGATGCATTATTTTTACGAAAACTTTAAAAATACCTTAAAGATGTTATCATTATATATTATAACGCATATGCCTGTAAATAACTGTAGACAAATATTTTATAAAGCTTTGATAAAAATGCTAAAATTATATATAAAATATATAGCAATGCTACTAAATGTTATGTCCCTTGATATAACTTTTCTTACGTTAAGTACCCTCGCTGTATATTAATCATAATGTAAATTTAAAAATTACATTTTATTACGTAAATAACTGTTTGTACACTAACAAACTATGACAGTTGGCTGCACGG
>OY992876.1:161419609-161429609 GCA_963921405.1 Cepaea hortensis | reverse complement strand
TGTCGGAGCGGGATGTGTGTGTGGGTGCAAGATGTGTGTGGGTGGGGGTATGTGTGATCGAGAGATGTTTGGTTAGGGGTGGGTGGTTGCGGGGTGTGTGGCTACGTAGTGGAGGATGTGTGGGTGAGTGAGTGTGTGTGTCTGTTGGTGGGTGGGTGGAGGATGTGTGTGTGTGGGTGGGGAGATGTGTGTGGTGTGTTGGTTGGGGATATGTGTGTGGTGTGTGGGTGGGGATGTGTGTGTCGGTGGTAGATTTGTGTGGTGTGGGGGTATGTGCGTGGTGGGTGGGTGAGGCTATCTGTGTGGGTGTGGATGGGGGATATCTGTGTAGTGTGTGGGTGGGATATTGTGTTGTATGTAGGTGACGGATATGTGTGTGGTGTGTAGGTGGGGGCTGTTTTGGTGTGTGGGTGTGGGATGTGTGGGTGGGGAATACCTTTGTGTGGTGTGTAGGTGAGGAATATTGGGTGGGTGGGGGTTGTGTGTGGTACGAGGGGGGATATGTGTGTGGTGGGGGATGTGAGTTAGTGCATGTGTGGGTGTGGATGTATGTGTGGGTGGTGGGGTGTGTGTCTGAGTGGATTGGGGATATATAGGTGGGTAGGGAGATGTGTGTTTGTGGGTAGGGAGATGTCTGTTGGTGGGGATGTGTGTGTATGGGTTGGAGATATGTGAGTGGGTGCGTGATGTGTGGGTTGGTGGGGGATGTGTGTGTGGGTGGGGAATGTGTGGTCGATGGAGGTGTGGTTGGGGGATGGGTGGTTGGGGTGTGGGTGGGTAGGTAGAGGATGTGTGAGTGGGGGATGGGTGTGTGGGTTAGGATGTGTATGTGGGTGGGTGCGGGATGTGTAGGTTGGTGTGGGGTGTTTGTGTGGGTGGTGAGTGTGTGTGGGTTGGGGAACGGGTGAGGGCAGTGTGTGTGGGTGCGGGATTGTGGGAGGGGGATGGGTCGGTTGGTGGGGTGTTATGTGTCCCTGGGTGTGTGTGTGTGTGGGTGTGTGTGTGTGTGTGTGTGTGTGTGTGGGGGGGGGGGTGATGTGTGTATGCGTGGGCGATTTGCCTCATAACATGGTAATTTGCATTGTTTATGTTTACACCATTCATTTGACAATTTTTTTTTCTTCCTATGTAAATGTATAATGCACCATTAATGAACGAAAGATGAGTGATTGGAAGGGTCGAATGTAAGACGAGCCTTCGCGCCCAATTTGTGACCCTTTTAAAATAAAGTTGATTTGATTTTATTTTCCCTCTCGCTCTCTCTCCCATCTCTCACATCTCTCTCTCTCTCTCTCTCTCTCTCTCTCTCTCTCTCTCTCTCTCTCTCTCTCTCTCTCTGGAATCATGAGAACTTGGTCTCAAGAAACGAAGCTGAAAAAGAAAGAGTAGGATACCTGCCAATACATCCATCCATGTTGGAGAACATCGTGACGGCTGGAAAGACCAGAGGTACAAGGGGCAAGGGTAACCCGAGAGAAATGACGCTTGGTGGTCTAAGACTAAAGCGTGACGTATATCGCTAGAATATATCTTGAACACACAGGAGCAAGACATGTGCAGATACATTAACGAATAATCCACTTTATAGGGCACATGATAATGACACTGTTGACGCTTCGAATAGACGAGGTACGATTGACGGCGTGGACGAAATTTACAGAATAAGAAAACCAAGACAATGCTGGTATATGCCTATATGACACTTTGTAGTGGTTCGGACGTCTTAAGGGCGAAAACCCCAGAATACTTGCGTCCACATTGCGCGCATTAACATGTTCACGACTGTTGGTAAATGGGAAGTCAGGGGCTAATATGCCTATCTTCTTCTTTCGTCCTTTATTCTCTCTCTCTCGCTCTCCCCCCACACCCCCCCCCCCCCCACCAGAGCATAGGCACTCAACTAACTGGCTGCACTTAGTGGCTGATGCCCGGGATACAAGACAAATTAGTTAGTAAGTAAGTCGACAGATCATCCTCATTGCACGTCGAACCATTCAGTCCATAAGTGCTCGGAACACTTCCTCAGCAAATCCTGCAGCGTGTAGCGGCTAACGACACCAGTTCTGTGTTGGTTTATCAATCTTCTTGGGCTTCCTGAGTAGTGTTCTTGTTTGGACTCACCTCTTTTAACTTGTTGTTCTCGCAGCCTGACCATGGTTATAGACTCACAGTCATCGCATGGTTCTAGTAAACGACTTACTTCTCGCAGAGAATTCAGAATGTCCGCCTGGTCAATGGCTCGTCCACCTTCCACAGTAGCCCTGCTTGCAATCCTGCCAGTCTGCTCATTTCCTTTTACACCCGCATGCCCTGGCATGAAAATGACACTAATCTTTGCCAACCAAGAGCGCTCCAGAAACAGCAACCACTCTCTTCGGACCCACCCCATCTCTATCTTCCTGAGCATACTCATTGAGTCACTAAGGACGCATGCCTGATTGAATGTTTGTGTATCGAGCCATGTTATTGCTTTACTTAATGCCATGACTTCCATAGTCAGGCTACTTGTGATCAAAGCAAATGCACCAGACTCTTCCTTCACAATTTTCCCTCCGGTCTGAGCCGTAAAGGCCCATGAACTTCTCACACCTCGAACGACCGATCCATCCGTGCAAACGACAGCATCATCCTCTAAAGAATTCTCGAAGATCAGAGCCTGTACTTCCGCCTCCACAGCAGCTGGATTCTCTTGTCTGCATTTCCTGTCTAGTTGCATGCACACTGAAAAGGATGTACAGAACTCTGTTGGCATTTGTACCCACTCCTCGCCAGGTTCTAAGACCTCAAGTGAACACACCTGCTGAAGAATGTCTTCGGCTTGGCCCATCCACGACTTCCCTCTTTTTAACCTGCTGCCCTTTACCTTATTAATCTCGCTAAGCAGTGGATGTTGTGTGTTTGAGTTGACTCTGGGGTAGGCACGTGCTCTGCAAATTTCTATTCTGTCCCTCATGGTTTGAAAATCAAGAAGGTAGCGC
Source organism: Cepaea hortensis (assembly GCA_963921405.1). Classification (NCBI taxonomy): domain Eukaryota; kingdom Metazoa; phylum Mollusca; class Gastropoda; order Stylommatophora; family Helicidae; genus Cepaea; species Cepaea hortensis. Next base: position 161,426,631 of record OY992876.1, on the reverse strand, counting down.
ATCTCCCTGCATGCTGTATCTCTTGTACATCCAAAAATAATAAGCATAGTTTCGTTCTGTATCCTTTCCATTTGCTTATGGCTGAGAGTTAGGATCGCCATCGCATATTCCAAAACAGCAACGTAAATAAGACATAGATGGCGCTGCTCAAAGTTTGCCGCCGCCATCACCCGCATCGCAGCCAAACCCCGCTTGGCCGTTGTCATCACCTGGTTCTACGTGCTCAGTTTAAGCGAGGCTTCTGTCAAATCGTATTCCCAGGTAATTCATTGGCTGCGTTCTTTCCACCGTCTCTGAACCCAGATGTACAGTTGGCGTTGGGGTGATGACAATATGGTTATTCAAAGAGAACCATGTCACTGTTGACTTTGTTGGGTTGACCTTTGCCCCAGCTTCAACACACCAAGTGCTTATGCGACTGAGTTTGGTTTGTAGTTCCACAGCAACCTGATCTCTGTCCTTACCCTGACGATACATTAAAACATTGTCTGATACGACAATGTCCTCCTGGTCCTATGATTTACTCGCTGGTGATTCTCACAGTGTAGGCATTGAATAGCACCGGAGATAATGGTGATCCCTGTGGTACGCCAGCATATATTGTTGGTGGTTCTGAAGTCTAGCTGCCACATCTAAAACTACTTTCCGTTGGAAGAGGACTGCAGCGATCCAACTAAGGAGGAAAGGGCTTATCTTGATTTTAAGAAGCTGAAGCATTAAAAAACATCCAATGGTACTGTTGCACGCGTCCTCAAGATCAATCGGTGCAGCAACAGCAAATTTTTCAATGCATGAGTGGAATCCTTCATAAACATCATGGGCAAAATCTGCTGCATTGGTCTAGGTTTCTTTTTTTGGACGGCACGGTCCCGATTAGACAAATTAGAGGCATGCAAGCATAACACATGTTTACGTAAAAATGCTGCTTTTACATCTGTCCGCGGTTGTTTGTTTTGTGAACTGCATGTTCAGAAAATGATATGGGCCTGTTGCTGAACCAGCTAGTTTTGCATTATGCAGTAATGTGTGTGAAGCTGCTGTATTTCTAGTGAGTGACTGTCGGCTTCACTGACAATGAACTGTAATTTTCGTGGCGGACTGTGGTGTTGGCATTCTAGCTGCGGCCTTGTGCATATGCGTGCTTTTGGGTTGTCGGTACTGCTGTCTGTTCCACAGTGAGGGGAATTTTCTGAAATGTTTACTGGCACAGGAACGGTGCATTATGCGAAAGAAGGGGGGGGGGGGTGACCCTTTGCCGTGAAGTTGGATCCCCGGCTAACTTACTAACTAAAGCATATGTGATTCTGGTGTATACACCTTTGTATCTTTGACGGTGCTAGGCTTGTGTGCATTGTGCTTTGGTTTCCCTTGGGTGATGTATGTGAGGAGATAAAGTACTTAATGGCATATATGTATGCAATGAAGTTGATCATTTATAAATGAAATTAAATGTTTTTAAAAAATATGCACACAAAATATTTGTCTTACAGCCTGAGGCTTAGTCAACAGAAGTGACTCCATATTTGTTTCTCAGTCAATCATTTTAGTTGTTTTTATTACCCACATTACCTTTGGTCTAAATAGCCAAGCGAAAACACCCACATGTTCAACATCGAATGTTCGGGGTGTGAATCCTGGTGAGACCTCTCACAGACCGTGTTTATGCATATGGTGAATCAAAATACGTGTTTCTAGATTTAGACCTCCTAACCCACCGCACAATTATCAAGATATGAAGTAGAATATATGAAGACAGTAACACGTGATAGCTATACGCCAATATCTTACCTTAACCTATTTGACCTTCTGGAAAGTTCTATTGCCCCAGAAACGTGTGCAAGAAATGGCTCTAAAGATACGAGTGACTACTGCTATTTCTACTACTACCACTGCTATTTCTACTACTACTACTACTACTACTACTACTACTACTACTACTACTACTACTACTACTACTACTACTACTACTACTACTACTGCTACTACTGCTGCTGCTGCTGCTGCTACTACTACTACTACTACTGCTGCTGCTGCTGCTGCTACTACTACTACTACTACTACTACTACTACTACTACGACTACTACTACTGCTGCTGCTGCTACTACTACTACTGCTGCTGCTGCTGCTGCTGCTGCTACTACTACTACTACTACTACTACTACTACTACTACTGCTACTACTACTACTAATACTGCTGCTGCTTCTGCTACTGCTACTACTACTCCTTCTTCCACTTCTTCTACTTCCTCATCTTCTACTTCTCATTCTTCCTCGTCTTCTCATCTCCCCCTCTTTTCCTCCTTCTTCTGGTGCTTAGCATGAAACAGACATCGGCCAGTGTGATTCGAACACTAGCCACCGAATAGCCAGGCAAGCGTGATACCCACTCCGCCGCCGTGGCCTCTTGACCTAGATTTGCTGGAGACAATTACCCAAAACTGAAGGAAACAAACACCAGCAATTGTCAGTCACGTCGAATAACAACCAGAATGACAACTAATTTCATAGTTTTAACATGATTAAAAGAAATATTGCTTTACAGTGTCTCTTGATGTCATTACAAAGCAAGGCCCGGAAATTAATTGTCTATAATTGTACAGTAAACAAGAATGAAATTAACGCAGTTAGCTGTGAGGCGGAGAAAGCTTTGTAGTAATTACTGTTTGTAATTAAACACAAAAATAGCAGCTTTAAGCGCCATTTGTACTGCAGCATTCCGTTTAAATAACTATTTTGTTATTATAACAATTATAAAAAGTTGAATACAATCAAAGATTGCACGATTTATTGCTTGGCATTTTTCACCGCATTTCGTCGGGTACATTATTCAGAAATCACACAACATAAACTAAAGCTATAAGATAAATCCTTCAAGCTAAAACATGTAATTTTGAGTACTTGGTTTAGTAAATAATTAGATGTTTGTTTTAATCTCCACTTAGTTTAAAACTTGACATGGTAACTGAGAATAACGTTGTTTGCTTTCTCTCCACATAGAACAGTTTCGTGTTGATAAATTTATGTAGTTGAAGTATTTATTAGTATATTGCAGGGGGAAACAAAATTGACAATACATTCAAATGTATTGACTGGTACGTATGGAAGACAAAGGAAAGGAGAGGAAATTAGAGTACAAACTAGATAGTCAAAACAATTTATTTCTGTAGCGAACTTAATCACAGACGCCATTGACAATATATTGCACGATTTATTGCCTGTAATATTTCGCTGCATCTCGTCAGATGCATACTGCTGAGTTACACAGTGTGTGTGAATAAATGAAGAATACCTTTGCTAAACTTCTAATTGGATAATCACTGATATTATTCGAATATTGAGAACGTTATCCCCAACGAAGTCTTTAACAGGAAGTCATACTGTTTACATAGCAACGGCTGGAATCACTTAATCAATAATGTTTTGATATATTTGAGCAATCGATTATTGTTTGTCGAATACAGTAATCGAAATAACTATTCTTTATAAACCCTATAATAGCTAATAAGCAAATGCTCCATTATGCTGGACTTTATTAACCCCATGATAGCTAATAAGCAAATGATCCATGATGGTGGACTTTATTAACCCTACGATAGCTAATAAGCAAATGCTCCATTATGCTGGACTTTATTTACCCTATGATAGCTAATAAGCAAATGTTCCATGATGGTGACCTTTATACTTTGACGTCAGTGATTCCACATCGCTGTCCGGGATGAAAGACCTGGGAGTAAGAATCGGCACAGCCAGACGCGAGAGGTACATCGGGAAAACAAAGCGCCTCGTCAACCAACATAGAACTGGCACTATTAGCCTGCGGACGCTGATGCATATGCTGGGGGGGGGGGATCTGAGCACCTATGGACATGTCCGGAGTGCAATGAAGATACCCCAACTGATAACTGATAACTGACTGATAAGCAAATGTTCCATGATGGCGGACTTTATTAACCCTATGATAGCTAATAAGCAAATGCTCCATGATGGCGGACTTTATTAACCCTATGATAGCTAATAAGCAAATGTTCCATGATGGTGGACTTTATTAACCCTATAATAGCTAATAAGCAAATGTTCCATGATGGTGGACTTTATTAACCCTATAATAGCTAATAAGCAAATGCTCCATGATGGCGGTATCACACGATTTCCTTGATGATAAGGGCGTGTGATGGTCGTTGTCTAGGTAACGATACTCCTGGTGTGTCAATTGAGCTCTCTCACTGTCTTACACTATGACTCACCCCCGCAGTGCACATTCACCAGTCAGTAAACAAGATCGATTTTGGCGCACATAATCCATTAATACAGAAATAACACAGACCCACGGACAAACGGAACATGTTTATAAATCCAGAACACAATGTAATCCACCGAAGAGATATATATTCCTCACAACTCTACACGCACACATCAATGCCTTCTCACGGCCTGCTGCATCTCAAATTCATAGACATGTAGTCCAGCTACTATCCACGGCTGGATCTCACACAATACGACCCACCCACTGGGTCGGAGCCTCTGCTCTCTATGTAACCAACTCTGGGTTTTAGGACTGCCTTCACAGCTCGGAGAATCACACAACACAGTTCTCCGTCGACTACCGGACTACCGACTCGTTCGGTGTCTAAAACTCAACTCCCCGAAGTCTCCTGACTTCAACACACAAATACACTATCTCTCGCCCCATCCACCCTAGGGGTTTTTCTCTACCCTCACTATTTTATTTCTCAGGACTGGCTGTTTTTCTCATAGCCAGGTCAGTCACATTACTGTCTCCCACTTTCATCCCTTCTTTCTCATGCCCGGTCACTCAACTCACTGTCAATGACCCAGGCTTATGTCATCACCCCCCTCCTAAAAGAAAACTTCGTTGTCAAATATTGGGAGACTAAAACTTACTAAACATGTGACCCAGACATATTGCCTGGGTAGCCCTAAGTATGGCTCCATCTCACTTTAGCTACCACCCTAAATAATACATCAAATGCTCCTAGTACACTCCTATATTCCCCACACATCAATACAAACAACTTTCTCTCTTGTATCCCAATACATGAACTAAAACATGGCATAGTAATAAACATATCATCTAAAACATCATGTTTGTGTACCCGCAGGACTCTTACTACTTCACGACCACACAATACTATTTGTGTACCGACCCTACATCAGGTGGTTCTGTTCTTGCATTAACCCTCCTCTGATTCCTGTCGATGCTGTGTCTACCTTTCATGTACCCATGACTCATGGTACCTCTACAATTACAACATCTGTTTGCTATCCCTAGCCCTGGGTCAGTAATGTCGCGAACACTCTTTTGACCTGACTCAACTTTCCTATCTGCATATTGCACCGTTACATTTGAGTCTCTGTTTAGTCTGAACTCTTTATTAAATCCTGGCCCATATATCTGGCACCTTGCTTTCTGCTGCATACGCCTTATGCCTATGTGCCCTGCACATGCACTATCCTGAGCTGTTCTAGTATATCGGTCTCTATGTGTTAAAGGTACTGCTCCTTGCCCACGTGCAGTTCCACTATCTGAAAAGCGGCGAGTGAGAACATTGTTCTTCCTCTCGAAGCACCATCTACCCTTCCCTGACTGACTATTTTCTACTTTACTACACCCTTGGAAACATTTGTTCAGAGTAGTATCTTGTCTCTGGGAGTCACTAGCACTATATTTGGGATCCATTCTCATCTGCTCAACTGTACTACCCTTGTCTTTAGTCCCTATGTTTACTTCAAGTGCCTCTTCTACCTCAGCTATACTTTCTAATTTAGGTTCTCTTGTGGTAACTACCTCGTTACTGCTTACACTATATTTTTGGTCCCGATCAACTACTTCCTCTTCTGTACAATCTTTAACTCCTATAACATTTCCTATGATCAAATCAGCCACTGGTGAGTCCAAAACACACGCTGTCACTCTTCCAGTGATATATGGTGTTTTTACTGTTATTATGGCTAATGGGTAGAACTCTACTGTGCCGTTGAATGTTATGCATCTAATCTTTTTCCCTGTATAATCCGAGGGATCTATTAAACTTTTCCTCACTCCGATAGACGTACATCCGGAATCCCTAATTGTTAACGCTGGTCTATCATTGACGAATCCCTGATGCAGCTTCAGACTTCCTCCTTCATGCACTGCTGATCCTGCTTTCACTGTATGACCACATATTAGGACTGGCTGACTGTCTTTTTCAAAAAGAGGTTTGCACCCACTACAATCTTCATTGTTCAGCGTCTCAATTACTTGCGCTGCATTTGAGTGCTCTGTTTCTCTCATCCTACATTGATGGATGACATGCCCCTTCTTTCCACAGTTGAAACAGATGATCTCCTTCCTTGCGTTACTTGTTGGCTCACTGGCTGGCTGCACGTCACACTCCGTTGCCTTGTGTCTCCAGCTTCCACAATTCCAACATCCGGCATAATTTGGACGTCTTTGGAAATTCCCTCTTCTATATGGGTACCGTCCTACTCTACCAACATTGTTTCCTCGGAAACCATTATCTTGAAGTTCTTGCTGCTCATCTTTCTGTGCTGAATCCACACTTTTCGCCCTTGGTCTGATGACTGGATTCTGGTCCTGTTTAGTGTACGCTGCACAGACTATTTCCTCACTAAATTGTCTACCAATAGATACGTTAGGATGTGCAGTCATGTAATTTTGCCCTAACTGTGACATTGTGTCTATGTCCTTTGTCTTACGTTTCTCAAAGAAAGCCACTAAGTTAGTATTACATGAAGCTAATACTTTGTCTCTTAACACTAAATCTACTAATTTATTAAAATCTTTCCCTACTTCTGCGAGCTCCATCCATTTGTTAAATGTGTTCTTTAATGTGTTAACAAAGTCTGTGAAATCTTGATTTGTCTCTGGCACTAACTGTCTAAACTTTGTTCTGTATCCATGCTCAGTTAGTTGGAACTTCGTAAGCAGACGTTGACGCAAAATAGTGTAGTTGTTTCTTTCTTCCACAGGTAAATTAAACATTGTATCTAGGGCCTT
>OY992876.1:161398800-161419409 GCA_963921405.1 Cepaea hortensis | reverse complement strand
TGTACGGTAAACTAGCAATCAGGAAATCTGACACACGATCGGAAGTTGTTCCAGATTTTTGGGTGTTTAAACTCCAGAGGCCAATCTTAATTGAATTAGGCCAGCATTGCTATGCCTAAAGGAGTTACAATTTACAACTGGGGTCAATGCTCTGGCCTGGTTAGAAAAGTACATGCGGAAACTATAGTTAAACATAAAAATATCGGTCTTATAAAACTGGAATTTGAAGAACTTTAACCTTGATATAATGCCACGCGTTTCACCTTGTAACGCATTGCATACATTGAGAATTCCAGACTACTAGAAGGCCCCGGTTAACGTCGAGGTTACGTTCTTGGAAAACACGACTTTAAGTGAAACGACGTATAGCGAAACACTATTTCTTATATAATTAAATGAAATGCAGAGTATTATGTAATGTTTATTTTGATGGTTGTAGATATTTATTGGCTAAATAGAGGTAGGTTGAAGGGCGAGTGGTAGAATTATTGGGACGTAGAGGCATTAAAACCACGATTCGCTCGAAAACTATCACCAGGACTACTAGTACTGCTCTCTCCCGCTTTCTAAGCTAGATCTTCATAGAGAGACTGCTTTCTCTTGGATAACCATCTTGCTCGCAGGCATATTCCGTTGGTTCTGGTCTTCAATCCAGACGGCCAATAGTGCTTCCATGTTCTCCATAGGAGTACTTCTGGCACGAATAATCTTGGAGGCTCTCAAAGGGTTACGTTTTTAGCACCCTCTTTGATTTTGTCAGCACCTGCACGAATTGTCCTTGCCGTGGTTGAAGGTAAACGTTGGACTTTACCGATTTCAGCATCCCGATCGCCAACCTTAAAATGACGAAGACATCTAACTTCACCTCAAGTTTAACACTTTTTCTGGTTCTCTCACAACCAGAACATTACCAGCACTTACCGTGCGCTTTGAAGTAATAATTATGGGTGATGACACAATAAAATCCTGTAAAAACGCATATCATAAAATGTAAAATGGCGACAGCGAACGAAAGAAGAAGTAAAATGGCAACGTTAACTCAGCATAGCAACACAGGTGACGACGTTATGGCGGAATCTAGCGACCGATGTCGCTCTCACCATCTCTCTCACGCTAATATGCATACACAAGCACACACGCACGCACGCACGCACACACATACACACACACACACACATACACACACTCGACTGGTACTGGTCAGAAACCTTAACCTTGCCTCTGCTGGGGATATAACCCGAACCACAGTCTTGACAGACACGCGCTCTAACCACAATGCCACGGCGACCCCTTTTATAAACTTGAGTAGCGTTATAATGTACATAGAGTTCCCCTACAGACATTTAGGTAGTCAGTCGTCAGACTATCCTCACTGCAAGTTGGATCATTCAGTCCGTGAGTGCTCGGATCACCTTTTCAGTATCTCAGCCAGCTCCTTTCATCTTACACCTGCGTGTCCTGGCATAAAAACATATATGATTTTAATAAGGTTTGACTGTTTGACTACAGAGACTCCGCCACTGCCTTCCAGCCAATCTCTATCATTCTGAGCATATCCATTGAGTCGCTGAGATTGCATGCCTGGGTGAAAGTATGTGTCTCCAGCTAGACTGCGGCTTTAGTTACTGCCATGACTTCTTTAGTCAGACTACTTATAACGACAAAGCCGCAGCAGTCTTCCCTCCCAGTTCTCCCTCCGACCTGTAAAAGTCAATTCGTACCTTGTATCGAACAACTGACCGTGTCACCTTTATTCGAATCCGTAAAACTCAAAGCCCGAGGATTTGTTGTATGCACGCCCCAATCCAGCCTCATCCATACTGAAAAGTATCACACACAGGAATTTCATTGCAACATCCGTGCTCTGAATTCTTGAGAAGGTTGACTGCTGGTCGACTTCCGTATCATCCTGTCAACCCATCCAACATTGCTGACCTCTGCCAAATTCTGTCTTTACCCCCCCCCTCTCTCTCTCTCTCTCTCTCTCTCTCTCTCTCTCTCTCTCTCGCTCTCTCTCACTCTCCCCAACTCCCCCCACCACCCTTCGATCTTGCCGCTCAGCACAAACTCTCGTCGTATAGAGGGATATGAAAACTAGAGAAAGGATGCTTGTCATGTCGTGATATACGAAATAGAGAGAGAGAGAGAGAGAGAGAGAGAGAGAGAGAGAGAGAGAGAGAGAGAGAGAGAGAGATGAGAGCTAGAGAGAGAAAGATGGAGAGAGAGAGGGAGAGAGAGAGAGAGAGAGAGAACGAGAGGGAGATGGATACATAAAATTGCCAATAAATCACAAAGAGCTAAACAGGGGTTGACTGCGACATTCTATATAGGATATGCAACAAACCATGCACACGTGAAAACAATTTTCATGTCGAAACTATGATCCCGCGAACCTCTGCCCTGTCTGAAACCTGTTCGGCTTTCTTGTTATTCATATTCTAACTTTCAGTCTATATTCTTTGAGAATATCAAAAGGATTTGGCTGCATTAGTGTGATAATGCGATACGTGGTGCACAATTTACAATTTCCATTCTTTGAGAGAGGGATTTGGGCTGTTCTCTTCCACGCTTTGAGCCAAACAGAGCCCTCACAGATCTTCACATATAGTACATGATAGAGTCGGACGCTGGCATCATTTCCGCCTGAATGATTTCACAGTCTGGAGCCCTCCCTTTCTTAGTTCTTTGTGTTTGCTAATCATGTTTCCTTTAAGAGAGATTCTGGTTCTTTGCCTTTCCACTTTCTTGTATATTATCTGGAATATTTGTCACATCTTCATATTTTATTTTATACTAGTCCTTCTATCTTTCTAATATATCTTCAGTTTGTGTTAAAGCATTACCATGTCTATCGTGTATTACTTGTAATAACGATCTGATTTCACTTATTAATGTTCTGATTTCCTTCAATATATATTTTCCGTGCAATTATAAGTATTACATTCTATTACACATGTTCATTATGCACAATTTTCGTCTTTTCTGATTGTTTCTTATTATTTTTAAGTTTATGTATCCACGTATACTGCATTCTGTCCCTGTTTGCTGTGACGTTCTTTTCATGGCCTATTCGACCTGGCATCTGTTATCTGACTGGAGTTAAAACTCACAGTCTTCTAGAAGACTAACAACCATTCTACCAATCAATCTATCAACGAACCAACCGACCAAGCATCCAAACAACCACCCAAATCACAAACTCACTAATCACTAAAACAAGCAACTGTTCAATCCACCAACCAGCCATTCAGCTTACCACCCATTGAAAAACTTAAGCCACACCAACAAACCAACCATCTACCCACCTACCGACCTACAAACCAACACAATAACCAGTAAACCAACCAACCAACCAGTCTATCATTTTACCAATCAACGATTCAACTTACCAACCAACCATTAACCTTAAAAGCCATTGAAAAGCCATTCAACAAACTGACCATTTAATTAATCAACTATTCATCCACATACTTACCAACCCAAAAACCAACAAAACAAATAACAAAACAAATCAATCAGATTACCAATCAACGATTCGACCTACCAACCATTCATCTTAAAACCTTTTGAAAAACAATTCAACAAACCAACCTTTTAACCAACCTGCCAACCAGTCACCCACCTACCTACCAACCCACCAACCAACAAAACAAACAACCAAACAGTCAATCAGATTACCAATCAACGATACAATCTAGCAACCAACCAACCGACTTACAACATATTGAGAAGCCATTCCGATTCCAATTTGTAGAGAGAAAAAAAAAGAAACTTTCCACCTCGTTCAACCAGCCTCGGTGGCTTTGGTTATAGTTGTCGTTGTTGATTGTGCGGTTTAAATTGTTCTGGTTCTTTTGCGTGTATGACGACTTCTGCTGACGCGTGCCTGGTCGGAATCCTCTTTTTCATCGTTCTGCATTCCTTCCTTCGCCGGTGACATCCTCTATGTTTCTTCTGTTGCCAATGTATAAGCTGCCTTTATCGGTTTCACCCTCTCCCTCGTTTGGCGTTTTACTGAGTACCCCTTATAAGGAAACTTGTCCTGAGGAGGAATCATCAGGCTGGGGTTTATTTTCATTGGTTCTTGCTCTTTCTTGACTTTTTGTGCTTGAGTTTTCTAGCGTTGAACCCTGAGAAGGGCCCACCTTTCATCGTCTGTTTTGTTTTCTTGGGCTAGCCCACGAGAAGGGCTCGCGTTTTGTCCCATGAGTTTGTTATCTTGGACTAACTCTGAAAAGCAATTCAACAAACCAACCATTTAACCAACCAACCATCCACCCACTTACCAACCCACCAACCAACAAAACAGACAATCAACCAATAAATCAGTTAACCAACCAAACACCCACCCACCACATGCAAACAATCACATCAAGAGCTACACTACAGAGAGGACACTAGGCACCCGATACGACCGGAGACGTAGTTCTGAAGGTCTGCTGAAGCCAACCTTGCCTGTGAAGATGCCGTCTGGTGCGATATGATGCTTAGAAAGCCAACCCATACCTATATTTAGAATCTGTAACAGAGTACCATAATGAAATCTATCCTCAAATGGGCGATTCATTCTCCTGGTTTTTATAGTCCGGATCCAGGAAGTATCTGTGCCTCTGGCACAATTTGTTTCCCATTGTCCTAATTTCCGATGAATTCCTTGGGGATTACAACGGATAGCAATATATGTTTTCTGTTTTTATTATTGGCTACACGTTTTGTATTACAATTGGCATCAGGGTAGCCAGTGACAAGTTTTGGTGAAATGTTCTACGTGTAACATAGGATATCTCCTCCTCTTCTTCCGCCTCCTCGTCCTCCTTTTCCTCCTCCTCATCCTCCTACTCATCCTCCCCCTTCTTCTTCTTCTTCTTCTTCTTCTTCTTCTTCTTCTTCTTCTTCTTCTTCTTCTTCTTCTTCTTCTTCTTCTTCTTATTATTATTATTATTATTATTATTATTATTATTATTATTATTATTATTATTATTATTCATTCTGCTCCTTCTTATTCTGCTTTCGCACCTTTTTCTTCTCCAGTTCCTTCTTCTTTGTCCCATTTCTCTTCTTCTTCTGTTGCTGCTTTCCACTGCCTTCTACCTTCAATGTTTTGTATAAAACCTCTATACGTTGCATATCCTACTTTGTAGCCCAGATCTCACTTCCAGTATGACTTATTGCTTTCAGAACTTGTGTCATGGCCCCTGGTAGAGACTACAGGTCTGTAGGATACACTCTGAAGTGTGACGATTCTGTCTCACTGGTGCAGTCGTGGCTATGTGACGTGCTGAAACGAATCAAGAACTTTCGCAGGCTCTGTGTCCTGGGCACAGTTTAAACATCGAGGCTTTTCATGAATCCGGATGTGTCGCTTCTGGTTATTTGATGGTGGATTATGTTTCAACTGACCACTGTTTCCTATACCGATCGTCTACTGTAGTTTCGCACAATATATCAATACATATGCAAATACATTTCCCGTCACGATATGTAGTTGCATATATTGTGTCGGCACAACTATCTTGAAACATTCATAATGTATGAACCATAATTTATAATGTCGTCACTCTATTCTCATACAGCCATAATTTATAATACCGTCGCTCTATTCTCATACAGCCAAAATTTATAATGCATTCGCTCTATTCTCATACAATCATAGTTTATAATATCGTCGTTCTATTTTCATACTTCCATAATTTATAATACCGTCACTCTGTTCTCATACATCTATAATTTCTAATGTCGTAGCTCAATTCTCAAACTTCAAGAAGTTATAATGTTATCGCTCTATTCTCACACAGCCATTATTTATAAATGTCGCACTATTCTCATACAGTCATAATTTATAAATATAGCATCGCGAACACCCCACGTTGTGACACTTGTATCTCGCCGCAGTGAATAATCCATTACATTAAAGAGCACAGTGGTTCAGGTTTAATTCCACAGTTGAATAAAGATCCCATTCCCCAAACTCTCCCGCGTCTGACGTCACATCAGCCTTTCGCAATGATTAATAGCGATTCCTATGGGAAGGAAACGCATCTAGGACTGGAGTCAGATACTCCACCTTATAATTCAGGGACATTGTACAGTGGAAACTTCACACAGCAGTAGCACATCTCCTAGATTACCTTTCAATGACCAGATGACGCGTTGGCGCCTGTTTACCTGTAATTTCTCGCCACTGTTTACTCACACCCAGCTTCTTCTACCGGTAGAATCTTCACATGTGACGTTTCAACTGCAGACGGTTTTATATTTTGTATGGGTCCTGACCGTTATCAGCAGTGCTTTTAAAATGCGTCACTACATTTTCTTTTTCCGCTTCTTTTTTTTTTCTTCTTCCTTATCGTCTCCTCCTCCTCTTCTTCCTCTTCTTATCCGCTCCTTATTTTCTTCCTCTTATTCTCTACCTCCTATTCGTCTTCTTATCCTCCTCCGCCTCCATCTCCTCCTCCTGCTCTTCCCCATCATTTTAGTCTGTCGGCCTGCGTGTCCAGGTCAATTGTTTAAAATTGGATTCCACCCCGATTCGAATGGGACCTAAGACACCGGACCGACAGGTAAGCTTCTAGTCGCTAGACTACAGCCGCTCCCGATATAAGAAACAGACATTTATATAAGAAACTAGCTGACCCGGCCCGGCTTCGCCCAGTCCTTGGTGGGGAGCATCTCATTTAATTCATATAAGTAGTCATATAAGTTCCCGTTCCCGTTACCGACTGTCTGTCTGTCTGTCTGTCTTTCTGTCTGTCTGTCTGTCTGTCTGTCTGTCTGTCTGTCTGTCTGTCTGTCTGTCTGTCTGTCTGTCTGTCTGTCTGTCTGTCTGTCTGACCCGGCCCGGCATTGCCCAGCTCCTGGTGTGGAGCATCTCATTTAATTCATATAAGTAGTCATATAAGTTCCCGTTCCCGACTGTCTATCTGTCTGTCTATCAGTTTGTCTATCTGTCTGCCTGACCCTGCCCGGTTTCGCCCAGTCCCTGGTGGGGAGCATCTCATTTAATTCATATAAGTAGTCATATAAGTTCCCGTTTCCGTTACCGACTGTCTGTCTGTCTGTCTGTCTGTCTGTCTGTCTGTCTGTCTGTCTGTCTGTCTGTCTGTCTGTCTGTCTGACCCGGCCCGGCTTCGCCCAGCCCCTGATGGGGAGCATCTCATTTAATTCATATGAGTAGTCATATAAGTTCCCGTTCCCGACTGTCTGTCTGTCTGTCTGTCTGTCTGTCTGTCTGTCTATCTGTCTGTCTGTCTGTCTGTCTGTCTGTCTGTCTGTCTGTCTAATCATTTATTGGTTGCAGTTAGAACAACCTTAGATAAACGAAGACCAACTTGGTAATATATTAACTTGGGTAAATGGAGCAGCGGAAGCAGCAGCAGAAGAAGAAAAAAAAGGAGGAGTAGGAGCTGGGAGGAGGAAGAGGGAGGAGGAGGGAGGAGGAGGAGAAAGAGAGAAGAGGAGGATGGAGGAGGGAGAGGGAGGAGGGGGAGGAGAAGAGGAAGAGGGTAGGAGGTGGAGGAGGGGAGAGGAGGAGGAGGAGGAGGAATATAACGCATATGCCTGTAGATTTAATAATGGCTGAGGTTGTTACATGTCTTCTTAGAGTTGGCGACAGTGTAAAGAAATATAAAATCTTCAAACTTGATAGAGATAAGGTAACTATTATTTATTCATTCTTTAAGCAAAAAAAGATGAGTTACAATGTTATGCATTATGCATTATTTTTATGAAAACTTTGAAAATGCCTTACAGATTGTATCATTATTTATTATAACTCATATGCCGGTACATAACTATGGACAAAGAGTTTATAAATCTTTGAAAACGATGCCACAATATGACTATAAGTTATACAGAAAAGTTATGCCCCTTGAAATAACTTTTACAGAGTTATGTCCCCTGAAATAGATGAAATTATAATGAAAAATGAAATAATTTTGGGTAAGCAGCCGATTTCATACTAAAAAAATATGACAGTGGGCTGCGCTGGAATGAAAGGAAGACGTGTAAAAAATTTCATCTCAATGGGATGGGCCGTTCGCGAGCGCATTAGGGACATATAGACAGACAGACAGACGGACGGAGATCGCCTTTTATATATAAGATATACCCATCCATGTTGGGTTTTCCTCTTGTCCGCTTACTCGTTAGGCCTCCCTCCATATACATCTTTTCCAGACTCTACACGCCCAAAGTATTTCATTTCCCTCACTTTCGTTTGTCTTAATAACCACATTTCTTTGACAATGAATCCCTGTTGAACGGTTCAGTGTGTTCTCTATTTCGCCCATGCAGGAGGAGGAGAGGGAGGAGGAGGGAGGAGGAGGAGAGAGTAGGAGGAGGGAGGAGGCGGAGGGAGAAGGAAGAGGGAGGAGGAAGAGGGAGAAGGAGGAGGGAGAAGGAGGAGAAGGAGGGGGAGGAGGAGGGAAGAGGAGGAGGGGAGGAGGAGGAGGGAGGAGGAGGAATGTGAAGGGAGGAGGAGGGAGGAGGTAGAGGGAGGAGGAGGAGGGAGGCGGAGAGAGGAGGGGGGAGGAGGAGGAAGAGGGAGGAGGAGGAATGTTAAGGGAGGAGGGGGGAGGAGGTAGAGGGAGGAGGAGAGAGGAGGAGGGAGGAGGAGGGATTAGGAGGAGGAGGGAGGAGTAGGTGGAGGAGGAGGCGAGGAGGAGGGAGGAGGAAGAGGGAGGAGGAGGGAGAAGGAGGGAGGAGGAGAACGCAGGAGGAGAAGGGCGCAGGAGGAGGATAGGGAGGAGGAGGGAGAGGGAGGAGGAGGGAGGAGGAGGAGAGAGTAGGAGGAGGGAGGAGGCGGAGGGAGAAGGAAGAGGGAGGAGGAAGAGGGAGAAGGAGGAGGGAGAAGGAGGAGAAGGAAGAGGGAGGAGGAAGAGGGAGAAGGAGGAGGGAGAAGGAGGAGAAGGAGGGGGAGGAGGAGGAGGGAAGAAGAGGAGGGGAGGAGGAGGAGGGAGGAGGAGGAATGTGAAGGGAGGAGGAGGGAGGAGGTAGAGGGAAGAGGAGGAGGAGGGAGGCGGAGAGAGGAGGAGGGAGGAGGAAGAGGGAGGAGGAGGAATGTGAAGGAAGGAGGGGGGAGGAGGTAGAGGGAGGAGGAGGGAGGAGGAGGAGGTAGAGGGAGGAGGAGGGAGGAGGAGGAGGGAGGAGGAGGAGGGAGGAGGCGGGAGGGAGGAGGAGGAAGGAGGAGGGGGAGGAGGGAAGAGGAGGGAGGAAGAAGGAGGAGGAGGGAGGAGGAGTGATGAGGAGGAGGGAGGAGGAGGAGGGAGGAGGAGGGAGGAGGAGGAGGTAGGAGGAGGAAGAGGGAGGAGGAGGAATGTGAAGGGAGGAGGAGGGAGGAGGTAGAATGAGGAGGACGGAGGAGGAGGAGTGAGGAGGAGGAGAGGGAGGAGGAGAGAGGAAGGAGGGGGGAGGAGGGAGGAGGGAGGAGGGGAGGAAGAAGGAGGAGGAGGGAGAGAAGGAGGGATGAGGAGGAGGAGGAGGAGGAGGAAGAGGGAGGAGGAGGAATGGAAGGGAGGAGGGGGTAGAGGGAGGAGGAAGGAGGGAGGAGGAGAAGGGAGGAGGAGGATGAGGAGGAGGGAGGAGGGGATGAGGAGGAGGGAGGAGGAGGAAGAGGAGAGGAGGAATGTGAAGGGAGGAGGAGGGAGGAGGTAGAGGGAGGAGGAGGAGGGAGGAGGAGGAGGGAGGAGGAGGAAGGAGGAGGGGGAGAAGGGGAGGAGGAGTAGGGAGAAGAAGGAAAGGAGGAGGAGGAGGAGGGAGAGGAAGGAGGGAGAATGAGGAGGGGAGGAAGGAAAGAGAGGTGGAAGGGGAGGAGGAGGGAGGAGGAAAGAGGTAGGTGGAGGAGGAAAGAGGTAGGGGGAGGAGGAGGTAGAGGGAGGAGGAGGAGGAAGGAAAGGGAGGAGGAAGAGGAGGAGAAGGGAGGAGGAGGGTGGAGGGAGGAGGAGGAGGGAGGAGGTAGGAGGAGGAAGAGGGAAGAGGGAGAAGAAGGGAGAAGGAGGAGGAGGATGATGAGTGAGAAGGAGGCAGGAGGAGGAGGAGGAGGCAGGAGGAGGAGGGATGAGGAGGAGAGGGAGGAGGAGGGAAGATGGAGGGAGGAGGGGGGAGGAGGCGGAGGGAGTAGGAGGGAGTAGGATGGAGGAGGAGGGGAGAGGAAGAGGGAGAAGGAAGAGGGAGAAGGACGAGCTAGGAGGGAGAGGGATAAGAGGGAGGAGGAAGAGGAGAAGGGTGGAGGGAGGAGGTAGAGGGAGGAGAAGAGAGGGGAGAGAGTTCGCCATTCCGAATTCATACTCGTCTAGTTCTTCCCTTCTACACGACAGTAGATAACTTCCTAACATAAAAAGATTGAAATTGTTATTGATATTGCCGTGGCATGGAGGAATATCAGCAGCAGAGTTGATCCAAAAAACCAAAGACTGAGATCTACGGAGAGCCATGAACGCCTACGCCAGCCGGCACGGCACTTGATGATGATGATTGCCGTGTGACGATTCTGTGTAGTCACGTCATTTTCTTCCCTTTCCCTAGCGTTTTGGTTCGGGGATTCTTTCATCATCATCATCATATATTTACGTACGTATTTTGGGAGGGGGAGGAGGGAGGAGGAGGAAGAAGAAAAAAAAACTATGACAGTTGACAGCTCTGGAATGAAAGGAAGGCGTGTAGAAAATTTCATCTCAATCGGATGGGCCGTTCGCGAACAAATAAAGGACATACATATTTACATACATACATATATACATACATATTTACATACATACACTTTGTTTTATAAATATAGATGTCAAAGCTTAAAAGCCAACATTCCTGGTAAAAACACAGGCGTCAAGGACTTCAAAATTAGCCAAAGTTAATGTTGTCTGAGTTTATTGGGATGCTACACCAGGAAATTCTAGATGGCGCTAGCAATATATTGCCACACAGTCACGTGGGTAGAAATATGCCAGGTTAAAAGTGTTTTACTGACTGCTAGCTCTGTGGCGAAGGGGCTAAACCCGCATACTGCGTTGTAAACACGGCTGCGGGTGATTTGATATCAGATCTCCTTTCATACAAATGTTATGAGTACCGGTCGTTCAGAAAGCAATTTAAAACTACTGAATCTAAACTTGCTAATAAATCAAAATCAGTCCAAAATGCTGGGGTTGAATGCGATGTCCTGTAAAGGATATCAACTAACGTTTTATTTTCTGTATACTGACTGTTGTCGGGGATCCTGTCGCTCCTCAGCCCTCGCTATCTAGTTCAATCCATACATAGTACTAACATAATATTATGTGATAATACAAGACTTGCTAAGCAATAAGTACAATTTAAAGTACACGCCTTAGAACACTTCAGGAAAGATCCATATTTATATAGACAGATCAGCACCAGTTGGGTGATATGGTCAGTTCCACACCGGCCGTCTTGGCTTCCTAGTACGTTTCTGGTACCCAGTTTAGATTGGGTCGATCTAGGAACCCAGGTAAATGTTTAAAAATCCAAACTCGCCCTGCTGTGTATCGAACCTTTGACCCTGGTCGATAGACCAGTGTCTATCCATTACGCTACATGGGTTCTTTACCAGTTTTCTACAGGACATACTACTGGAAATAGTTCGGAAAAGAATTGATAAGAAAACTGATTCGGTGGTCAGTGAAAATTAGTTTGTGTTCTGCAAAGACGTAGCACCAGAGGTGCAAATGACATGTTGGTGTTTTTTCCATAGACAATCATCATCATTACCATTTTCTACATTTGCCATTAAGCGTCGTGGGAAGGAATTGCTAACTTTTCAGCATACGATGGGTGGCACTAGATAGTGTCATTACGTGTTATTGTACAATGTCTTTGATGACGTCAGTCCATTTTCTTCTCGGGCTTCCTGTTGCATTCTTATCAGATCTTCTTTGATGTAGCGCCAGTGCTGGTAGCTGACGGCGTTGAATTCTAACTAGATGGTCGAACCACATGATCTGCTGCCTTTCAATACACGGCGAAAGGTATTGATCCCACTGTATGTCTGATAACACTATTTCTTAATCGGTCTCGGATAGTTAAGTTGGCAACTCTTCTCATGCTTCTCATCTCGCAGTTGTTAACTTTGCCCAAGTGTGATCTGGATCAGGATAATGTCCTGGTTTTACATTGGTAGCATCGGGGTGGTGTAAATATGCTATTTATTATCTGTCGTTTTGCGGACATTGGTTTTTTGGATGGTTCAGTGTGGGTGATAGTTGATTTATAAGTGCACTTGCTTTTTGATATCTGATTTCTATTTCTCTGTCTAATCTGGATAAATATGGTCGCTGGCAAGTCACATGATGATGACTGCGTTCTTTATTTTTAACCAATGTTTAAACTCTTGAAGTCAGCATAAAAGATAATGTAGTCAGCGATAATAAAACAGGGAACTGAATGGGCTCTGTCTACAGTAATTAACACAGCCGTTTACTGCATTACATTGCGTCCACTGTGCCACAGGTCCCCAGACACCCATTTATGTCGCTGAAATGTCTTCTCCGGTGTCTTTAGTGTTTTGTGACAAACTGTTTTTCTGGTTTGTTGTCTCTTCCTGTTTCTTTCTGTCTCATTTCGTTTCATAGAGATTCTTTCCGGTCGGTTGTGATGAGAGCGAGGTTCTGCAGGGGTTTGCTTTATGATAAAATTATCTCATCATTTAAATCGTTTTTATCTTTTCATTTATATCGTTCTGTCTTATCATTTATATCGTTCTATGTTATCATTTAATATGTCATATTATCCGTTATATCCTTCAATGTTATCATTTAATATGTCATATTATCAGTTATATCTTCCTATGTTATCATTTATCGTGTCAGCTTATCATTTAACTCGTCTTATCTTATTTATATGTTTAATCTTATTTACTAATATCTCTTCATTCTTATAATTTACATCGTTCCATCTTATGGTTTATATCGTTTTATCGATCATTTATATTGTACTATCATTTCATTATACCTTCCAAGTGAGGGGTGAGGGGGCAGGGAAATGGCTCGCCATCTCACACAATCACCAGGGTATTGTGAGTTGTTGATTCATGGCTTAATAGCCACCTATGAAGAAGGTAGTTTGCCATTGCTTTCCTTCTTCATAATGACCATAATATTCGGTGACTGTAACTATTGTCTCTATAAAGAGATCCCCTGTCTACAGTCGTGAAATTTGAGTCCAAAACAAACAACCATCTGTCAGCTTTTCTCCAGCTCAATTGACCGTCTGCTGACATGGTTTTAACGTATCCTGGTTGGGGTGCTCAAATGGGTGTCCCACCTTGCCAAGGGGGGTCCATTACCTGCCAGCGGAGGATACGAGGTGCCTACATTCTCATTTGACAGAAGATACCCGGCCCGTCAATCCGATCTTCGAAAAAAAAATGGTCCATCTTGTTCAACCTACTTCTTCAGCCTTGGTTATCATTGACACCCCTACTTCGCCAATTATATTAACATAATGACAGGAAGTCCAATAAACGTATATGTTGACAGAATGATAGAGAAGACAATCCATAAATAGGCTGACAGAATACAAGGAAGGATAATCCATAGATAGGTTGACAGGATGACGGGAAGGATAATCCATAGATAGGTTGACAGAATGACGGGAAGGATAATCTATAGATAGGGTGACTGAATGACGGGAAGGATAATCCATAGATAGGTTGACTGAATGACGGGAAGGATAATCCATAGATAGGTTGACTGAATGACGGGAAGGATAATCCATAGATAGGTTGACAGAAGGACAGGAAGGATAATCTATAGATAGGTTGACACAATGACAGGGAGAATAATCCATAAATAGGCTGACAGAATGACAGGAAGGATAATCCATAGATAGGTTGACACGATGACAGGGAGAATAATCCATACATAGGCTGACACAATGACAGGAAGGATAATCTATAGATAGGTTGACACAATGACAGGAAGGATAATCTATAGATAGGTTGACACAATGACAGGAAGGATAATCTATAGATAGGTTGACACAATGACAGGAAGGATAATCTACAGATAGGTTGACACAATGACAGGAAGGATAATCTATAGATAGGTTGACACAATGACAGGAAGGATAATCTATAGATAGGTTGACACAATGACAGGAAGGATAATCTACAGATAGGTTAACACAATGACAGGAAGGATAATCTATAGATAGGTTGACACAATGACAGGAAGGATAATCCATAGATAGGTTGACACAATGACAGGAAGGATAATCTATAGATAGGGTGACTGAATGACGGGAAGGATAATCCATAGATAGGTTGACTGAATGACGGGAAGGATAATCCATAGATAGGTTGACTGAATGACGGGAAGGATAATCCATAGATAGGTTGACAGAAGGACAGGAAGGATAATCTATAGATAGGTTGACACAATGACAGGGAGAATAATCCATAAATAGGCTGACAGAATGACAGGAAGGATAATCCATAGATAGGTTGACACGATGACAGGGAGAATAATCCATACATAGGCTGACACAATGACAGGAAGGATAATCTATAGATAGGTTGACACAATGACAGGAAGGATAATCTATAGATAGGTTGACACAATGACAGGAAGGATAATCTATAGATAGGTTGACACAATGACAGGAAGGATAATCTACAGATAGGTTGACACAATGACAGGAAGGATAATCTATAGATAGGTTGACACAATGACAGGAAGGATAATCTATAGATAGGTTGACACAATGACAGGAAGGATAATCTACAGATAGGTTAACACAACGACAGGAAGGATAATCTATAGATAGGTTGACACAATGACAGGAAGGATAATCCATAGATAGGTTGACACAATGACAGGAAGGATAATCTATAGATAGATTGACACAATGACAGGAATGATAATCCATAGATAGGTTGAGAGACGGGCATGAAGGATAAACCATAGATAGGTTAACAGAATGACAGGAAGTATAATCTATAGATAGGTTGACAGAAGGACAGGAAGGATAATCTATAGATAGGTTGACAGAAGGACAGGAAGTATAATCTATAGATAGGTTAACAGAATGACAGGAAGGATAATCCATAGATAGGTTGACAGAAGGACAGGAAGGATAATCTATAGATAGGTTGACACAATGACAGGGAGAATAATCCATAAATAGGCTGACAGAATGACAGGAAGGATAATCCATAGATAGGTTGACACGATGACAGGGAGAATAATCCATACATAGGCTGACACAATGACAGGAAGGATAATCTATAGATAGGTTGACACAATGACAGGAAGGATAATCTATAGATAGGTTGACACAATGACAGGGAGGATAATCTATAGATAGGTTGACACAATGACAGGGAGGATAATCTATAGATAGGTTGACACAATGACAGGAAGGATAATCTATAGATAGGTTGACACAATGACAGGAAGGATAATCTATAGATAGGTTGACACAATGACAGGAAGGGTAATCTACAGATAGGTTGACACAATGACAGGAAGGATAAACCATAGATAGGTTAACAGAATGACAGGAAGTATAATCCATATATAGGTTGACAGACCGACAGGAAGGATAATCCATAGATAGGTTGACAGAATGACAGGAAGGATAATTCATAGATAGGTTGACAGAATGTCAAGAAGGATAATCCATAGATAGGTTGACAGAATGACAGGAAGGATAATTTATAGATAGGTTGACAGAATAACAGGAAGGATAATTCATAGATAGGTTGCCACAATGACAGGAAGGATAATCTATAGATAGGTTGACACAATGACAGGGAGGATAATCTATAGATTTGCTGACACAATGACAGGAAGGAATAATACATAAATTGGCTGATAGAATGACAGGAAGGATAATCCATAGATAGGTTGACACGATGACAGGGAGAATAATCCATACATAGGCTGACACAATGACAGGAAGGATAATCTATAGATAGGTTGACACAATGACAGGAAGGATAATCTATAGATAGGTTGACACAATGACAGGAAGGATAATCTATAGATAGGTTGACACAATGACAGGAAGGATAATCTACAGATAGGTTGACACAATGACAGGAAGGATAATCTATAGATAGGTTGACACAATGACAGGAAGGATAATCTATAGATAGGTTGACACAATGACAGGAAGGATAATCTACAGATAGGTTAACACAATGACAGGAAGGATAATCTATAGATAGGTTGACACAATGACAGGAAGGATAATCCATAGATAGGTTGACAGAATAACAGGAAGGATAATTCATAGATAGGTTGCCACAATGACAGGAAGGATAATCTATAGATAGGTTGACACAATGACAGGGAGGATAATCTATAGATAGGTTGACACAATGACAGGGAGGATAATCTATAGATTTGCTGACACAATGACAGGGAGGATAATCTATAGATAGGTTGACACAATGACAGGGAGGATAATCTATAGATAGGTTGACACAATGACAGGGAGGATAATCTATAGATTTGCTGACACAATGACAGGAAGGAATAATACATAAATTTGCTGACACAATGACAGGAAGGAATAATACATAAATTTGCTGACACAATGACAGGAATGATAATACATAGATAGGTTGAGAGACGGGCATGAAGGATAAACCATAGATAGGTTGACAGAATGACAGGAAGAATAATCTATAGATAGGTTGACAGACCGACAGGAAGGATAATCCATATATAGGTTGACAGAATGACAGGAAGGTTAATCAGCGAATGGAATAACTGGTAGTTACTGAGGGGCATAATCGCCTTCGCCAGTCGAAATGACAACCTATGATAAGAATCTTATACAAGATACACGATATCACATAAGCAATTTTATTGTAAAATAAAATTGCGAACAATCTATTTCCGCCACTTCTCGTTCCGTTTAACCCAGTTTTCAGCCACTGTTTGGTCTTGGTCCCAAAATACACTCCAGTTGCCGCCGGCCCCGGTTCCCCCAGGGAATACATCTTCCACCAAGCAGACTGCTGCCCCTCAGTTTAATATTGTGGTTCTCAAACTATCTTTACATTGGCCCAAAGGACAGCTTATGGCCGAATGGTTATGAACGTGTGCTATTAAACATCCGGTGTGCTGATGCCAAGGTAAGGGGTTCATTCTCTACCGGACAGTTGAGCTAAACTCTTGACCTATCGTTCTTGATTTGGAGATGTAAATTGCAAGTACCTCTGACGTCGGAGTGGGTTCGCCTGAGATCGAGGATTATTGTTAATAGGGAAACCTAATCCACACGCAAAATGCATTCCAGCTCTACTATGGACTACGCTTGAGTTCAAAGCGAGTGAGAGAGCCCCCCCCCCCCCCCCCCCCCAATCCCGCCCGGCCCAAAAAAAAAAAAGCTTAACCTCATTTTGTTGTTTGTCTCCCTTGATGTGAACTGGTTAACTCGTAAAATCAGTCGTTGGTAATAGAAGTGCCAATACGGAAACATCTACTATTACTTTTTCTCGTCATTGTTTTGGTTTCTAAGAATTCATATCAAAGCACTCCGGACAAAACCTTCTAGGAATTGATATCAAAGTACTGCGAGCAAAACATTGTTAGCATTGATATTAAAGTACTCCGTGCAAAACTTTTTAAGAGTCAATATTATAGCATTTTGGGCAAAACATTCATAGATGCTCTATACTTTGACAAACGGACAACTGAACAACCCTAGATAGATCTTCTTTAGATATATCCAGTATCCACCTGAACCCACAACTATGGAATATGGACATAACTCGTATCCAACCATTTGAATAACACTATAATTCTCAGACATATATATTAACTAAACATAGATAAATAACATAGAGACAAATCGGACAGATAGCTACTGGTACTATTAGTGTTAGAACTCTTCGCTGGCTGCTGAGGATGGGGACGGAGCGCTTATGGGAATGCCAAGAATGCTTTGATGTCGGTTCCTAAATCAATCAATCAACCAATCAACCAATCTTTTGTTTTTTCCTTTAGTCGATTCGGCGTGGCGTTGGTGATATCGTCTTCCTATAGCTTCTGTCTCTTACGGTGCCAATAATTTGTGATACAGCCATTTCTCATACAAGCCATGATGTCAAACTGTCCAGCGATCTTCTCTCTTGGTATCTCCTGGCTCTCCTCCCCTTCAAATTTCCTGTTGTCACGACATATTCAAGCTTTCCCCTTCTCATGACACGCTCAAATAATGTGGACTATTTTTCTGACGCCAGTAACCAGTTCTCTTTGAGAGTTAACTACTTTCAAGATATCTTCACAGTTTTTTTTTTCCTTCCTGTCCTTCCATGGCGTTGTTATCATTCATTCTTTTTTGAAACCACATCGCTCCTGCTTTCACATAACATAAATCCTCAATTGTCTGTTAATTGTCCATGATCCTCTTCTGTGCACCCGGATTAAATGATTAAGTGCCAAACACAAAGGTAGGTTTGAACCAAACATGAAGCACAATCAAATGGGCATGCCGGTGTGCTGGGGAATGAACAGGCGGACAGATTGGCTGGCTCGGCAGAACTTGGTGGAGTATTGATGCATGACAAGGCAGATGTGGTTGAGGCCTTGTGGGAGCACGTGTACACCTCAGAGGAGCAAATGGATCACCATAGTCTGGTTAGAATGAGGCAGCGAGGAGTGACGAGGGGATTTGGCCGTCACTCGACGCTCAGAGGAAAGGCGAGACGGACATATAATCAGATTGCTACTGGAACTATTAGTGTTGGAACTCTTCGCTGGTTGCTGAGGTTGGGGACGGAGCGCTTATGGGAATGTCCCGAATGCTGTGATGTCGGTTCCTAGATCAATCAATCAATCAATCAATGAACAAGTATTATGATGTAAATGTCCATTCACGTGGACATTAAAAATGAGGGAGATAACGCGCAACGAAACAAATAACACGATGACCCTAGTATGGCGATTTATCGTCTTTCTGTGCAAATGGGATTTGGCGATCCTTCACTACTGAATCATTTACCGTCTCCGTGGCGAAGGTTTACGGACGCGGTTCGTGATCCCGCATACTCGCGTTCGAAACACAGATGCGCGCGAGTTGACAGCAGACCGCGTTGCGCTGGTTTTTTACCAAATAGTATTAGTGCTGGTTGTTCTGAAAGCAATGTCAAACTACTGAACGTAAAACGTGCCAAGATATCAACAACAGCAAAACAATTTCTATATAGTGTTGACTGCAAATGTCCTGTAAAAGATATGCAACGAACTTTTAACAGAATCAGTTAAGAACTCTTTTCCACACCTTGAGTTACAAAGATAGATGTCCCAGACTAAGCTTCCTCTAATATTAGGAACATTTACAACAGAGGCATGATTGGTTGTTTCCATTGTGTAATGCGTCATACACAGAGCATTCACTTATAAAAGGAGGAATTGTAGAGGCCTTTCAAATCATCGTCAACATGTGACGTGTCGATAAGTGTGGGCGGTCATGTTTCGCCATTTCACACCATCACCTGAGTCGTGGAGAAGCTCTGTGTTCTTGTCTCGACCATGCCACGTGGCCAAACCATCCAGGTATTTACTTCTCTGTCTTAGCCTTATTCTATTCCCCTCAATTTTGACAGTTGTCACCAAGTTCTCCAGTGTATTTCTTTTCATAACGTGTCCAAATATTGTGACTGTCTACGTCTAATTTCTCTAATCAGTTTACGGTTTTCATTTGTTTCTTGTATGATTTGGTCAAAGGTTTTTTTTTTTTTTTTTTGGTCTCTCCATGCTGTTCTTTTCACTTTTCCTAGGAACCGCATTTTCACCTAACTATCTAATCTACCTCCGCCCCTAGGGAGTCTTGTTGAGCCGTTTACTATTTTCTTATACCCGGAGGTCTTTTAGAATTGGGGAATCGCTCTCCAATTTCTGTTCTACAAGCCACAACGAGCGAACGCACACATAAAATTATCATTTACGAGAAGCTGAAATTATGTGGCCATATCTAACGACCTTGTGGTTTAGTTTGAAGGAACAGTAACGGAAGGCCTGCTTTCTGAGTGTTGAGTCATCGGCCGACCAACTCGACGGTGAGTACAAGACAATAAAAACACCCTATGTATGGACATACACGAGACAGGGGAATTGGCAAGGATTCGTGACAATTCTAGCGATCCGTGATGAGAGCGGACTTCTACAAAGGAATTGTTGCCGTTACTGACGTTGAAACAAAAGAAGATATTTCCTCGAAACCTAGCTAATATTAGTGTATTTCGTTGTAAATGAATAATCAAGTGAGTGAGGATAAAGAAAAGACTGGCGCTGTATAGGACGATCATTGAGAAAACATGAGAATAGTATAACTTGAAGGGCCTTTGTCTGGAGTCCACAGGGCTCAATAAATACAAGAGGAACCATAAACAAAAGAGAAGTAGAAACAGACATGAATAATATGGGAAGGACTTAGAGAAGCTGCATGGGATGGCTACAGAAAGGACCGCTTGAAGTGAGTTGGTTGAGGGTCAATGACCCAGTGGCGGATACAAGGCGAAAGAGGGAAAACGAAAAATACTCCATCATTTTTCTGTACATAAGTAACACAGCTGTAACTATATTTTGGTAAGCAAGATGTCTTCCTTATCGTGATCTGTTTATATGAACTCAAACATGGATCTC